>PVJD01001139.1:0-301094 GCA_004026545.1 Mormoops blainvillei
ACATCAACAGACCACCTCCTGTATGCAGTCTGACTGGGAACTGAACCTGCAGCCTTCTGGTGCAGAGTATGACAATCCAACCAACTGAGCCACCAGGCAGGGCCAGGCTAGGCTGATTTTTAACTCTAATTTTAGAATCTTTTTTGGAATAAAACAGGATTTTCATTGTTTACAACATTATTTCTGAGTTGCAAAAACTCTCTCTCCATGTTTGATATCCGTGTTACCATTTTTTCCTCCTGTATTCCTCCATTCAATCTTGTCTGCCACAACCAGACAAACAGAAAGGGCAAAGACACTTTTTTCTTGCACCTGTAGTGGAAACCCTTAGCAGCAGAGCATAACTGCTCGAGATCTGACAATAGATGCATTAGGTTGCTTTTTAATCTCCAGAAGTCACAGTCATGTCCCTATACTATTAATCACAAAAGAAGTATCTTCAAATGCAGAACAGGATCTATGCTACCATATATAGAAATAGAAGAGAGAGTTATATGTATGTGTGCACAGTCTAGTCATGAAATTATACACACACAAAAATGCTTTAACAAGAGAGACTGACAGGATTGGGAGGGTGTGAGGTAACAGAAAAAATGTATATAGGTCTCTTCCCTTGTTCTTGCCACAGAATACCTAAAACCCTTGTAACTTCCTAAGTGATAAGAACACTGGGGGTATCTCTTGTTCTAATATTTGTCTTTGACTGCATTCCTGACACAGGGCTCCTAAAACCCTAATAAATTTCTAAGTGATAAGAGCATTAGCCCAGTCAAGATGGTGAAGTAGGTAAACACTGTGCTCACCTCCTCCCATGACAGCATCCAAATTAAAACTGAATTACAGAGCCCTAGCTAGGTAAGCCAGTTCGCTGGCGTGTCCTCCCGTACACCAAAGTTTGCAGGTTTGATGCCCAGTCAGGGCATATACCTAGGTTAGGGGTTCATCCCCCATTCAGGGTGCATACAACAGGCAACCAACTGATGTCTGTCCCTTTCTCTCTCTCTCCTCCCTCCCTCCTTCCCCAACCCCACTCTCTCGGAATGGAAGGCATAGGAAGGCTCCACATCTGATGCCTCTGTTAACACGGCTAACCCTGTTCACCCTGCTGGGTGATTCCTTGAGATCCTTCCCCTACCCAAATAGCATACCTGGTCTAAGTGGCTTCCAGTGGCTTTGCACACAAGTGCCCTGCCTTGGATAATACTGTGAACTTCCCTAAAATCTCTCAAAAGTCCACAATCTCAAATAAGCAATTGCTGGCCTTGGCATGCTGTGTACCTCTTGATAAGTGGCCCCAAACCTGGCACAAGTGACCGCCTGTCTCAATTCGCGTTGTAATTCCCCTTAGATGGCCCCAAGCATGGTACTTATGCAGCCTGTGATAGCTTGGAACATAGCTTCCACTAAGCAGCCACAAGCCCCGGACAAGTGGTGACCAGCCTCAGCCCATATCATGGTGTCCACTAGATGGACATAACTCAGACACTAGCGGCAGACAACCTCAGTTCGCAGCATGGCCTCCCCCAAAAGCATCCAAGCCCAGCACAAGTGTCAACCAACTGTTGATCACTTTGTAGCTCCCACGAGTGGCCAAAAACCAGACACAAATGGCAGTGGACTTTTGCCTGCACCAGAGATCCTCCTAAGAGATTCCAGAACCAACTAACATGATGTCTGACTTCAGATCACGTTAGAGCACCACCCAAATAGCTCCACAAACACATCCAAAGGGTGGGTTCAGCTGGCACCAGAGCCCTGCTAAGCAACTCCTGATCCATGGAGTCAGCCCTCAACAACACCTTGTCTGCTGTACTCACAGCCAGCTCACAGCCAGTTAACCTGAGGGACAATCTTACACACTGATATATTAGCAGCAATCAAGTCTCAACTACAACAGAGGGTACACACAAGCTACACAAGGGACACCCCTGGAGCACCCACTCAAATGAACAGAGACTGTGCCTAGGACAGAGCCCTAAAAAACATGCAGTAGTCATTGTCCATGAGTCAGATTTTAACCTCTCAATCATCTGTGAATGTAATAATCAAAGAATAACTCTATTTTAATCGTTTGTTTTACTGTATTTTTTCCATTAACATTTATCCCCATTATATACTCCTCCACCTCCACCCATCCCCCTGTCCTGCAGCAATCACCACACTATTGTCCGTTTCCATGAGGTTTTCTTTTCTGCTCGATCCCTCCACCCCAATCCCTCCTCCAGAACTGTCAGCCTGCTCTCTATCTATGAGTCTGTCTCTATTTTGTTTGTTAGTTCAGTTTGTTCATTTAATTCCACATATGAGTGAAATCACATGGTATTTGTCTTTCTCTGGTTGGTTTATTTCACTTAGCATAATGTTCTCCAGGTCCATCCACGCTGTTCCAAAGGGTAAGTTTTTCTTCTTTTTTATGGCCAAAGTATTCCACTGTGTAAACATCCCATAGATGTTTTATCCATTCATCTATTGATGGATACTTAGGCTGCTTCCAAATCTTGGCTACTGTAAATAACGCTGCAATGAACATAGGGGTGCTTGTATTCCTTCAAATTAGTGTTTTGGGTTTCTTCAGATAAATTCCCGGAAGTGGAATAGCTGTGTTATAAAGCAGTTTCACTTTTAATATTTTGAGGTAACTCTCTACTGCTTTCCACAGTGGCTGAACCAGTCTGCCCTCCCACCAACAGTACAGTAAGGTTCCCCTTTCTCCACATCCTTGTTAGCATCTGTTGTTTGTTGATTTATTGATGTTAGCCATTCCGGCAGGTATAAGGTGATTATCTTGTGGTTTTAATTTGCATTTCTCTGATGATTAGTGACACTGAGCAACTTTTCACATGTTTATTGGCCAAATGTATGTCCTCTTTGGAGAAGTATCTATTCAGGTCCTTTCACCATATTTTAACTGGATTGTTTGTTATTTTGGTATTGAGTTTTATAAGTTCTTTATAAATTTTGGATATTAACCCATTATCAGATATATCATTGGTGAATATGTTCTCACAATCAGTGGGTTGTCCTTTCATTTTGTTGACAGTTTCCTTTGCTGTGCAAAATCTTTTTAGTTTGACATAGTCCCACTTGTCTATTTTTTCTTTTGTTTCCGTTGCCTGAGGAGCTATACCAGAAGAAATATTGCTATTAACAATGTCCGAAATTTTACTACCTGTTTTCTTCTAGGATTTTTTTGGTTTTGAGTCTAACATTTAAGTCTTTAATCCGTTTTGAATTTATTCTTGTGTGCGGCATAAGAAGGTGGTCTAGTTTCAGTGCTCTGCATATAGTTGTTCAATTTTTGAACCCTAATAAATCTGCCCTAAATGGAATAAACTATCTTTAGTCCATTTTATGTTTTGGCCTCCTCTGTAAAATATTAATTGACTATAAAGGGTGGGTTTATTTCTGGGCTCTCTACTCTGTTCCATTGATCTATGTGTCTGTGTTTATGCCACTACCACGCTGTGCTGATTACTGTGGACTTATAACACGGTTTGATATTTGATAGTGTAAGTCCTCCAACTTTGTTTTTCTTTCTCAAGATCTTCATTCTCAAGATTGAGGAGGTGGAGAAAAGGGAACCCTACTGCACTCTTGTTGGGAATGCAGATTGGTGCAACCACTCTTGAGTTTTCTCACAAAATTGAAAATGGGACCCTGGCTGGTGTGGTTCAGTGGATTGAGTGCTGGCCTGTGAACCAAAGGGTCACTGGTTCAATTCCCAGTCAGGGCACATGCCTGGGTTGCAAGCCAGGTCCCGAGTAGGGGGCACATGAGAGGCAATCACACATTGCTGTTTCTCTCCCTCTTTTCCCCTCCCTTCCCCTCTGTCTAAAAATAAATAAGTAAAATATTTTTTTAAATAAAATAAAATAAAAAATAAAAATGGAATCGCCTTTTGATCCAGAGATTCCACTTCTGGGAATATATCCAAAGAATCCCAAAATACCAATTCAAAAGAATATATGCACCCCTATGTTCACAGCAGCATTATTTACAATAACCGAGAGCTGGAAATAGCCTAAATATCTATGAGTAGACGAGTGGATAAAAACACTCTGGTACATGTAAAAAACAGGAAATTCTTACTCTTTGCAACAGCATGTATGGAACTCTCATGCTAAGTGAAACAAACCAGGCAATGAAAGACAAATGCCATATGATCTTACTTATAACTAGAATCTAAGAAATAAAATAAACTAACAAGCGAAATAGAATCAGAGGCACAGAAACAAGGAACAGATTAATAGGTGTAAGAGGGGAGGGGAGTGGGTGGGACTGATTGACAGAAGGTGAAGAGAGTAGACAAAGAACACATATGCATCACCAAAGGGCGTGAACAGCAGTATGGGGACTAACTGTGAGAAGGAGGGGCTGGAGGAGGGGGGCAAAGGGGGAAAAATTGGGATGATTGTAATAGCATAAACAAAAAATTTAAAAAAAATAAAATTAGTTCTTAGGTTATAAGTTCAAAAATAATAAAAAATAAAAATATGTAAAAGAGGTCAGGAAATTAATATTTATTGCCCACCAATTATATGCAGTCATTTTTTTCATATGCATTCAATTATTGTCACAATAACCTTTTAAATTAGATATCAATTCTTAAGATAAGGAAACAAGCCCTGGCCCATGTGGTTCAGTTGGTTGCAGCATCGTCCAGTAACCAAAGGGTTTGGTCTGATTCCCAGTCCAAGTGAATAGGGGAGCAGCTAATCAGTATCTCTCTCCCATACCCATGTTTCTCTCTCTCTCCTTCTTCTCTCCCTTCCTCTCTCTCCAAGAGCGATGAAAAAAAAAATGTCCTCAGGTAAGGATTTTTTTTTAAATTTTTTTAAATAGAGAAACAAACAGCTTAAATAGCTTGTGCAGGTTAAAAGTCATGACAGCCATAGTACAAAGCAACCTATAACTCCAGAATTTCAAAGGAATTTTGTCTGACCTTAGTGCTTGAGAGAATCTACCATTAAACTTTAAAAAGATTATGTCTTGGAATAATGAAATTATTGATTTACAAAAATTTAGGGCTAAAAGATCATCCAAGTTCTTTATGTTACAGGTAAAGAAGCTGAGCTCTGGCCAGGTTGCTCAGTTGGTTAAGGCGTCATCCCATATACCAAAAGGTTGTAGGTTTGATTCCCAGTCAGGCCACATACCTAGGTTGTGGTTCGATCCCTGGTCAGGGTATATATGGGAGGGAACCAATCAATGTATCTCTCTCACACTGATGTTTCTCTCTGTCTCCTTTCCTCTCTCCCTTCCTCTCTTAAAAGCAATGAAAAAATGTCCTCGGGTGAGGATTAAAGGGAAAAAAAGTGTATCTTGTGAATTACTGATAATGACTGAAACTTTTTCACATAAAGGAAGTGAAATACAATGAATTCATGTGGTTAAAGCACTGTTCTCATGTGGACTACTTTTCATGGCCACAGGTGTACTCCTAAATTGTTAGATGCTTTGTATGAGTACAAGGGGATGTTGGCCAAGAGGCCGAATAGTTGGTGGGTTCTTTGTCCCTACCAGAGAGCCAACTCAAAGTGAATGCCATACTTTTAGTATTGGATATATAGATAACACTTTCAATTCCAACTCTCTTACAAATTATTGTCTTGTATACAGCTTTAGTGAACTTAAGTATTATACATATTTTGGTTAAGTTCCTTAATCTCTAAGGCTCTCAACTTTCTTTTCTTTTTTAATCCTCACTTGAGGATATCAAATCCGCAACTTTTTGTTGCAGGATGATGCTCCAACCTACTGAGCCACACCGCCATGGCAAGATACACTTTTAAAATATATTTTCTTTTAAAAAATGTATACCTACCAATAAACCAAAATGTGGTAAAAAAAGGTTTCCAAATACTGTCATACTAAACCATAATCAAAGAGTTAGTATAGCTGCAGTATTAACTTCTTTATGATTCCAATAGTCATCAGTCATTAAAATGGTCTTTCACCAAATAGCATTTTGTACCCATTTAGCATATTTCTTCGATTTTTAAATACAAGTCCACCATTTTTATTCAACAACTAACACGCTTTCTCTGGCTCTCTTTCTCTCTCTCTCATGCACACACCAACTCTATTCAAATTTTTCAATTAATTTTTAATTAGTTATACTTACTGCTAAAATTTCCACAAATCATAATAAAGGCAATAACATATTAAAAGGTACAAGGTTCTCAGTATGTGTTATATTCCACATGTAGTCAGTCTGTCACATGTAAGATTTCAGAAAGGAACGAGTTACCAGGATTCCAAAAATACCTTTATTTCTGTCAAGACAAACCTCTTTCACAATAGCCTACTAAGAATATCTTAAAATCAATTTAGCACACCTAATGACATACCTAAGGAACCCCTGGTCTGTTGACTGTTTGGTGGTATGTTTTCTTTAGCCATGGAGATTAATATTTTACTGTTTTCAGAAAGTTTCTCTGATGCCTTTCCCTGAAAGAGATATAATATTTACAAAAGTAGAAGGAAAAAAACCATACGAAATAGAAAATTCATCTCAGTACTTTTATTAAACAATTTGACAAAATTACATGGTATATCATAGAAGAAATTTAAGTATAAGATTTGAGAAACTGACCAAAGCATTTAATACTATAATAAATATTTTAATATTTAGCTCCTTCACTTATCAACAGTAACTTGAGTTCCTGCCAGGCACTGTCCCAGACATTGGAAAAACATGAATGAAAAAAATTATAATAATCTGTGCCATCATGGAGTTTACAAACTACTGTGGAGACAATCAAAAACCATAATACACAATTACACTTATGTAATATGTAGAGAGTGGTCGGGAGGGACTATGGAAAAAAACAGAGCAGGGTGTGGAGGCCCAAAAATGATGGGGGACATACTACGAGGCCTCACTGAGCAGGTGATACTTGAACTAAGACTTAGAGATTATTATTTATGTACTATTTAATATTAGAAATTATAATAAAGCTTTATTTAAACACTGTAAGGCAGTCCTAAGTACTGGAGAGTGGTTAAGAGCATGGACTGTGGAGCTAGACGCATGAAGGTTCAGATCCTGAATCAACCACTGTAACTGGACAAATTATTTAACCCCTTTCAGCCTCACTTTCCTGATCTGCCTAAAAGAAAAAAAAATTCCATCTACTTCACAGGGACATTATCATTAAATAAGATAATGCACGTACAGTCCTGTGCACAATTCCTTGTACGTGGCAGGTATTACAGCAGAAAGACAACACAGTACGGTGGTTAAACGAACAAGCACAGGGTTCAGGTTGCCAGGAATTAAAGCCTCATTCTGCTATCACTTTAGTCACACTGCTTCACTTCTCCATGCCACAGTTTATTCATTTGTAAAATGATAATAATAACAGTACTTACCTCATAGATTCATGTGAAATAGCAAAGTAGCCTTGTCAGACTTTGCCTCATCCATATTTTGCATACAATAAATGTTAACTATGTAAGTTCCTATATAATTAGGATGTCCGCATTATTTATCATCTCAACCAAGATACCTTTGTCCAGGACAAATGCTAAACCAGATGAGACATTGGGACAACAAGTAAAGCAGGAATGTCCTGGACAAACCATGTAAGGAGGGTACATGCGGTTACCCTCCTTACGATGGACCATATGGTACAGGTTAATCTACAACCTCTATCTTATTACATGTACTGAGCCCAGGAGAAAAGGTGCCACATCTGTCTAGATTGGTGCTGTACTGTCAGAGCCTAGCACAGTACCTAACGGAGTCTTAAAAGTATTGGATAAAATTTGTTGTATCACTTTCAACAAAAATAGAAAAATTTAAGGAAGCTTTTTCAGAACTGCTTTCAGAAACATTTTAACAAATTTATATTCTGAAAAGTAAATGATATAACAAACAATTCTAATAAATTCACTTTTGTAAGCTTCAAAAAATGTTAAGACAATGATTCATTAAAATATTGAACTTTCCACACAGAATGAAAAGTTGCTTTTATATCTGTTCCACTCCTATTCTGAAAGTTCCTTGTACTAGAGGTAGTCTCATAATCATTTTATGAAACACATAAAGCATTAACTAAAACTCCAATAAGAGGGAGGAGAAACTGTGAGATATAAAACACCACAAACAAAAAACTGCATTCAAATCACTGAAACTGTGTCCAGGGTCAGGCTCTCACAGCACAGCAGAACTACACTATGAAAGTTAAGAGCCTGGCTCAGAAAAGACAGTGCTCACGTTTACACAGGGTTAATCTTCAGAAACAATTTTAATGAAACATGTTGAAAGAAAAAGTTTAACTTTACCTTCATTTCCATGTAAGGTGGATCACTTTCCAATTCTGCTTTGTCTCTGGCCAATTTGGCTCTGCACTCTTCAATAAATTTATCCAAATTATCAGCCATTTTGTAGATACTTAAAAACAACAAAACAAAAAAACAACCACTGCAGTGAGCACAGTTCCAACTGTATCAGAGTATTTTTAGGCTAATTATTAACATGCAGGCTTAGTCTACTTTTAGTATTCAATCTCTTATTAAATTTAGAACTTCAAGCAAGCCTGACTGAAATATGCCTGGCTCCTTTTTCTCACTACTCCCCCAAAATACCTACAATATACTTTCAAATATCTGAATACAAATAAAAAAGAAAACAGCCACTACCACTGTCCCTGTCACATATACATCTAAAACAAAAAAACTCTGAACCTTAAGTCCAAACACTTTTTTCAAAGTTTTTTTTTAACTATTTGGAGATAATTTGGAACTTACATAAAAGTTGCAACAATAAGAATGGCACAAAGAACAGTATACTTCTTATCTATTGTTAAGAGTTTGCATTACTTGTTCTTTCTTGTGGTGTTCACCCTCAATTTTTTTCTAAAATTATTCAGAGGGTAAATTACATATGTCATGGCCCTTTACCACTAAATGTTTCAATGTACATTAAGAATTAGATTATTTTTTCCCTAGCCAGGTGGCTCAGTTGGCTGGAGCATCATCCCGTCCATGCAGGAAACTGTCCTGGGTTTGATCCCGTCCTGACACATTCCTAGGTTGCGAGTTCAATCCTGGTCAGTGCATATATAGGAGGCAACCAATCGGTGTTTCTCTCTCTCTCATTCTACTCCCCCCACCCCTTTCTTCTCTCTCTAAAATCAGTAACTATATCCTCGAGTGAGGATAAAAAAATTTTTTTTTAAACATTTACGTTATTCTCTTATATAACCTCAGTGCAATTATCAACTTCAGTAATACTAATTTTTTTAAGCTACTGCCCATGTTCCAATGTTGTCATCTGACCTAACAGTGTCCTTTACAACATATTTTTCTCTCTCCAGCATAGGATCCATTCAAAGTTAGGTACTGTCTTTCATTGTTGTCTTTTTAGCCTTCTTTCATTTGAAAGATTTCCATATTTTCCTTTGTCTTTTATAACACTGATTTTTTTTTTAATACAGCCTACCCAACAATCCTCATTTGAGGTTTGCCTAATTTTTTTTTTTAAGATTTTATTTATTTTTAGAGAGAAGGGAGAGAAACATCAATGTGTGGTTGCCTCTCATGCATCCCCTACTGAGGACCTGGCCTGCAACCCAGGCATGTGCCCTGACTGGGAATTGAACCGGTGGCCCTTTGGTTTGCAGGCCGGCACTAAATCCACTGAGCCACATCAGCCAGGGTTCCCTGATGTTTCTTTGATTAAATTCAAGTTATGCATTCTCAGGAGAAATACTTCTTAGATGGTGTTGTGTCCTTCTCAAAGTGTCAACAATTAGTGATACATGACGTCCATGTGCCCTTTATTAGTGACATTACTTTTGATTACCTGGTCAAGACGTCTGATTTTTGCACTACCTTTCTCTTGTAACCAATAAGCAGTCTAAAAGAGATACTTCCATATCATGAAAATATCCTGCTCCTAATCAAAATGTCTGAGATTTAGCATCAACTGGTGGTTCTTAATTGTTTCAATCTCTAATTCTAGATGGCTGCAAAATGCTGATTTTCCAATTCCACCACTCCCTGCACTTAATTAACCACTGGCACTTATTTTAACAGCCCTTCCTTCATCTGCATTTATTTATTGGCTTATTATCAGTACAGACTCATGAACTCATATTTTTTTCACTAAGCACTGGAATTGTTTTTAAATTCATAAGCTGTCATTTTACTGAAGAAAAATTTATATACCATAGAATTCAGCCATTGGAGTGAACAACTCCATTAAGTTGGTAGTAAATTGAGTTATGCAGTTATCACCACAACCACTCTTTCTATCGCTTCCATCAGCCCAAAAAGTTTTCTCATGCCTTTTTGCAGTCAATCTTCACTCTCACCCCCAACTTGGGCAACTGTCAATCTGTTTTCTGTTTCTATAGTTTTGTCTAATCTAGAAATTTCATATTAAGTAAATCATACAATATGTAGTCTTTTGTGTCTGATGTGTTTCACTTAACCATAACATTCTTTCTTAAATTTTTATTTCTTGATTTTAGAAAGAGAGAGAGAGGGAGGGAAGGAGAGAGAGAGGGAGACAGAGAGAGAAGAGAGAAAAATCAATTTGTCGTTCATTGGTTGATTCTTGCACGTGCCCTGACCAGGGATGGAACCCACAACCTAGGCATATCAGGATGATATTCTAACCAACTGAGCTACCCAGTCAGGGCCTACCACAATGTTTTTGAGATTCATCCTTGCAGTTGTATCCATTAATAAGTCATTATATTTTTTATTGTTAGGTGCTTTCCATTGTATGGAAATACCATTTTGTTTATTTACCCATTGCTAGACATTTGAGTTATTTCCATTTTTTGGCTACTTATAAATAATTCTGCTATAAACATTCATGTATAGGTATCTGTGTGGACATATGTTTTTAATTCTCTCCAATACAAACCTAGGAGAGGAACTACTGAGTCCTCTCCTACTGAGAGTCCTCTGTAACTCTGTGTTTCACATTTCAAGGAACTGTAAACAGTTCCTCTAAGTATAAAGTGGCTGTACCATTTACATTCCATCCAACCAGCAGTGTTGCAAAAATTAACTCGAAATGGATCACAGACTTAGATGTACAAAAGAAAAACTATGAAACTTCTAAAAGAGGACACAGAAAAAAATATTTGTTATCTTGGGCTAGGCAAAGCTTTCTTACGTATGACACAAGCACAAACAACTGATTAAAAATTGATAGAAAATGAAAAAACCCTTGAATAAGAGTTGCGGTTTCTATATGTCCCCACCAATGCTTGGTTATTTTCCGTCTTTTGACCTTAGTCATTCTATTAAGTGTGCAAGAGTACCTCATTGTGGTTTCAACTTGCATTTTTCTAATGGCTATGATGTTGAGCAACTTCTCATGTGCTTATCTGCCATTTGTATATCCATATATAACAACTGGCAAAATGTCTTCAAATCTTCTGCCCAGTTTTAAAATTAATTTTTTTTATTATTGAGCTTTAAGATTTCTTTATGTATACTGGATAGAAATCCTTTATCAAGTATGTTTTATAGGTATTTTCTCCTAGTCTATGGTTTGTTTTTAAGTTTTCTTAATCATGTCTCCATTTTCCAAGGCTTTATTTTTTAGAGCAGTTTTAAATTCACTGCAAAAGTGAGAAGGTACAAATTTACCACATATCCCCTGCCCTACCCATGCATAGCCTCCTTCATTATCAACATCACCCACTAGAGTGGTACACATTTGTTTACAATCAATGAACCCACATTGACATATCCAGTTTACATTAAAATTCATTCTTGGTATTGTGTATTCTATGGGTATGGTCATATGAGGTCTGTCCAGAAGGTATCCAGCCATGTCATATGAAAAACAGAAACATTTATTGAAGATACAAGATACAAAAACATTGTACATAGGACAATGACACCTCAGCCCCCTTCAAAGTAGGCACCTTTGGACCTCATATAGTTCTCCCAATCGCCATCAGCTGCCCCATCATATTTTCCTGAATCTCATCAATAGTCTGAAATCTCTTCTCTTTCAAAAATCATGTTAGCTTTAGGAAAAGCCTGAAGTTACAGGATGCCAAATCTGGGCTGTAGGGGTGCTGAGTCACCTGGGTGATTTGATGTTTCACCAAATAACTCCCTACTGGACCTGATGCATGAGCAGACCCATTGTCATGATGAAGCTGCCAATCACCAATTGCTCATAGTTGTGGCCTTCTAAATCATCCAAATAATTTCCGTGGAGGGATGTTCAGGCCCAATACAAAATCTGATGCAGATTTATTACCCATTCATTTTGAATGCAACAGCCACACAGTACACATACTCATTCAATAGCATCTACCGCCCCCACTGACTAGTACAGTGAAGTTGTCATTGTTCACGCATGCACATTCCAGTCCACTCTCCTTGGCTACCAGGTTACATTAATGTCGTGCAAACTGTTCTCATTATATTAACAATGGCTGGACGTTTCCCAGACAGACCACATATGCATAATGACATGTACACACCATTGTAGATTTATAAATGTTCTCTGAGCTCCACCTATTCATTCCTCCCTCTCCACCATTGATCTTTCTCCTCTCACCAGTTTTGCCTTTTCCAGAATGTCATATGGTTGTTATCATACAGTATTGGCTTCTTTCACCAACTAGTATGCACTACTAAGGCCTCTCATTGTCTTTTCACAGCTTCATCACTCACTTCTTTGTCTGAATGTATCAGTTTATCCACTCCTTCACCTACGGAAGGACATCTTGGTTGTTTCTGGTTTGGGGCAATTATAAATAAAGCTGCTATAAACATTTGTGTAGTGTTCTTAAGAGTAAAAGTTTTTAATTTTTTCAAGCCCAATTTATCCATATTTCATTAACTTTAAACCAATTGTTTGTTTTTGTGTCATATGTAAGAAATTTTTGCCTGGCCTAACATCACAAATATTTTCTTCTATGTTCTCTCTTACAAGTTTTCTTTCTTACACTTAAGTCTATGATCTGTTCTGAGTTAATTTTTGCAACCGGAGTAAGGTAAGAGCCACCAAGTTTTTTTTTTTTTTTCTTTTGCATATGGATATAAAATTATTCCAGTGCCATTTTTTTTGAAAAGACTATCATTTCCTCATTAAACCCAGAACTTTTTTAAAAATACATTTTTCAAAAACCCATGAAACTCAGTGACTAACCGGATATGTAGCAAGAAAGAAGGAGCCACTGATAACCAAAACTGTAGGTCCTGGAAACTAAATGTGGATGGGCTCCTGGACAGAAATAAGTCGGAAGAAGCTGGCTGGTTTGCAAAAGTTTGGTTTAGATACATTAAGTTGGAGATGCCTGAATGTTCAGCCAATGGTTAGAAATTCAAGACTGAAAATCAAGACAATGGATATTAGATGCATTTGTTTAAGAGTTAACTATTTCGAAGATATTAGCTGAGGCTGTGATAAATGAGTACATATGGGGGGGAAAAGCAATGGGCCAGAAGCAAATGCTGGACAATGTTCTGTTGAAGGGATCACAAAAGAATTGCAGTAGAAAAATCACAAAGGAGGACTAATTAAAAGAAAGATATAAAGAAAACCAAGTCAAAATAATTTGTGGAGAATAAAAAAATACGAGAAAGAACCAGCCAGCAATATCACAAGCAAGAGAGTTTTTTAAAAAGCATCTACTGAATTCAATGCTTGGGGGATAAAAAAATATGTAAAAAAATGTGGAAAACCAAGTTTACCCAAAAGAAATATGTTGAAACTTGTATCAGTTAAGTAGTATATAGTAAGAACTTCATTCTATTATTTACTTCCAAAAAGAACACTGTTTTTAAAATATGGCCATATGTCCTGGCCGGTGTGGCTCAGTGGATTGAATACCAGCCTGTGAACCAAAGGGTCTCCAGTTCGATTCCCAGTCAGGGCACATGCCTGGGTTGGAGGGTATATCCCCAGTAGGGGGTACACAAGAGGCAACCACACACTGATGTTTCTCTCCCTCTTTCTCCCTCCCTTCCCGTCTGTCTAAAAATAAATAAATAAAATCTTTTTTAAAAAATAAATAAAATATGGCTATAGCAAAATATATTCCAAGCCAACAAAAGTTAATGTATTTAGCCATTTTTAATTTGTTATTTGTCACAAAAGATTTTTCTAGTAGAAATTCAAAACAGCATAACGGCAAACAGTAGTTTTCACGCTTTAAAAAAAAATCACTTAAAATCTCCAAATTTTCCTAAATATTTTATGTCTAATAGAAATAAAAGATAATGATGAGATTATATGTTTGTATTCACATATTACTTTGCCACAGGACTTTAAGCAGAAATGTCATTAATCTAAAAAAAGTAACAAGCCCCTTTCAATTCTGAACTAAGGCCTTCACATAACTGTTAAAAATTATTAATATAACATGTTTGTTTCTTTGTTTAAGCAGACTTTGAAAGATCTCTCCCTTGAATTTACAGATTATTAAATTTTCCTTTACTATAACTTAACATCAATTATAAATTCTAGAGTTGATTTTATACAATAGTAACCATAGTAATAAAACACATTTTTAAAAAATGGTAATGAGTATAATATATGCCCTAACACATGAGATTTATCAGATACAAGTTTATGTTTAATCATTTCTAATTTTGTTCTACTGTCTAATCTGATTAGACATATCTCTACTATGAAACTGAACACTCACAGATACTAATAAGCTTTTTCCTGGCAATGCTGTCCAGAAAAAGAAGACAGGAACACTATCATAGTTAAATGAGTTGGGTCTATTATTCATTGCATCAAGAGATGCATCCTTCAGGCCCACCGTGGAGAGCTGGGAGTATTTGTTTTAGTAAGAGGGCATTAGAAAAGACTTACAGGATTTGGGGTTGTGTTAGGTGATTTGGAGAAGGGTTTTAGGGAGTGAAGCTTTGCTCTGTATTTAATGCTATCAGGAAGTAAGGATAATTCTATCATTGAATGTCTTAGTAAAATCTTATCTACAGGGTGAAGCTAAAGCTGTAACTAGCAGAGGCAGCAGTCACTCACATAAGGTGGGAGAGGGGATGTCTGGCATTTTGTGGCTTGGACAGTACTCATGTTTTGTCTGTGTTTGGACATGATTATGAAGTGGTATTGTTTTTGTCTTGATCCATCACGGACACAAAGCAGCCTCAGTCTAATGTTGATGTTCTGCGCAACTGTTAATCTTCAACGGAAGAACGCCAAGCCTAAGCAGTATTGTCAGGCCAGCTCCTAGCAACACCAAGGCCTTGGTGACAGTACAGTCAGCTTCTAACAGTTACAACTACTTTCTCTTTCTTACTCCTAAAGCATGTGGCAACTCACATAAAACAACTTCAACTACAAAATTATTTAAGAATCACTTAGTGATTCAAAGAGACTGAATTAATGAGTACAGCCTAACTACAAAATAGAGTAAGAATATTTATAACTTAAAGATTAAATTATAAGAAGTATCACTTGAAAGAAATCTAAATAGGATTCTTTATCTTCCTTCACTCTACAGTGTAAAATTACAATTTTTTTCAAGATATTATGAGATTTTTTCCCCCCAGTAGTTACATACACAGTATATAGAGGACAGTTTTCAAGAAAACTGTTTAACTCTAAGAGCTGGATTTGAAACCCAATTCAATCGCTGATTGTATGTGACTCACCTCAAATATATCCCTTAGCTTCCCTAACCCTCAGGGTCCTCTTCTGTAAAGTGGAAATATCTACTCCAGACTTGTTATGAAGAAAAAACAAAATGATGCATATAAAATGTGTGGCTGTGTGGCACACCTGACACTTAGAAATTAATAAATCACCACTGTTTTATTAATTCTTGTTATGTTTTCATAGTCTTTCTATACATCACTACTCACCTTTATACTTTAAAAGCCCCCAAAGTACACTGGGATATAAATCACCAATAACTGACAGTTACCAAAATCCAAATCATCAACATCTTTAATCTTAAACTTAGGCCCTTTATGCTTATCATACAGATAGAGATATAAGCAAACCAGAACACAGTCATGCTGCTAAGTTTAGGCAAATCTGAAAACCAGAGAGGACCCAGAAGTAACTGAGCATCACTGATTCCTTCCCCAGTTTCATCAATCACAAAGAAAGGGAAAAACAATGCTCCCATCCTTTTCCCTCCTGAGTAAAGTGCAAATTTCTTCCCCACTAAGGAAGAATGAGGAATGGAAAACAATGCCCATCCTAAAGGAGGGCTTTAAGGTTCTAGATGCTAGGAGATGAATTGAAACACAGTTAAATCACTAAAAAGATATCATTCTTGCCCTCCAATTTGGACAAGATAATGCCACCTGTCACAGTGGCTCACAGTCTAAACACATGAGACTTTAGGAATTGAATATGAAGTACACATAAAAGATCCAGTGGACGTATCAAGTAAATGATCTGAATATGTCTAGAGTTCAGAATACAGCCCAGGCTAGAAGAAAAGATGTAGCAGTTTTTAAAATGATCATTAAAACTACAGGAGAGGAAGCTGACCAGAAGATGGGAGCCTAGCAGAGGAGAACAGAACTGAGGATAGAGTATTAGGGAGTGAAAGCATACGGATGTGGGGTGAGGGGAGTCTGTGACAGAGCCTCAGAAGGAAGAAAGGGAGGGATGAGGTGAATCAAGACACTGTTTCTCATTTCCATCCCGCTCCCTCATCCAGAGATCTTTCCACCATATGATGCTCAATCTTTTTCTCCTGGCAGATGACCAACTTACTTCCATGGGCACACCCAAATTTTGACAAATCCCCCTAAATGTTGCTAAGAAGTAAAAATGATGTCGCTGGGGGCAGAGGGAGGTTAGGGATCAGGATCCAGAGAGAGTGAATTACAGGCACACCTCATTGTGGTGTTGTGCTTCACTTTATTGCACTTCACAGATGGTGCATTTTTTACAAACTGAAGGCAAGCCCCTCCACCTGCAAAAAGATTAGAACTAGCTTTGTTGTGGTGGTCTGGAACTGAACCCACAATTATCTCCAAGGTATGCCTGCATATAAAAGCACTATTAAGTCCGTTAGCAGCTCTTAACACATCATTAACGATGACCAAGGACAGTAGCATAAATTAGACAGCGTTTGCGTAATGCAAAATTGCCAAAAACACTTGCTTAAACACCCTTGTCTCCCACTCAGGAAAGCAGTCAGAATGATGTTTAAAAGGTAACCCAAGCCCTGGTTGGGTGGCTGGAGCATCTGCCGGTACAACAAAAGGTAGCGGGTTGGATCTCCAGCCTGGGCATATACCTAACTGGTGGGTTCCGTCCTTGGTGGGGGCGCGTATGGGAGGTAACCGATCCATGTTTTTCTCCCTGCCTTCCCCTCTCTCTAAAATCAATAAAACAGATCCTCGGTTGAGGATTAAAAAAAAAAAAAGGTAACACAAAATCTGTTCAAAGTTTGTAATAGTTAAATCACATTTGTCTGAAAACTTCACTTGAGAAAAACTGTACTGGAAGCCTCCGGCTTCAATTCATCTTATCTAAAAGCACTTGCTCCCTTCCAGAAGGTCCCCTGTACTGCAGGAGACACAAAATTTCATCCCTGGGGAGCATTCGGCAGATATTAACCTATAGAAAGTCAGTGCCCTCCTAGGGGAAAAAAAAAAGAATAACGCGGCGAGGGGCGGGAGGGCGGGATCAGCAAATTACTGATTTCCATGGGATTCCTTTTAGCTTGACAACATGAAAAGCCGTTCTTTCTTTTAAAATAGGACCTCTCTGAGGATAGTTGTCTTTTTACAAACTCATGATGATTGCTATTAGGCTCTTGCATTTTCCAAGCTGTTTGTAAACTAGGTGACGATTTACTTTAGTTTTTTCGGAAATCCAGGCTAAACTTCTTAACCCTAAAATTTTGAGAGCCAGAATCTCTCGCAAGATGAGTCCCATGGCTATCACTGAAAAGTGAATTCAAATCCCAGATAACAATCTTAAAATCAAAGCAACTGAAACAGGTTCAAACTCAAGGAGCCAAGTGGATCCAGGACCATAATAGCACCAACCACACAAGGCGGTGGTGATTAAATACATTGTATTTGCAAACCAGAGCGCTGGGAACAGGACCAGGCGCACAAGCACTCAATAGCCGTTAACATTTAACCAGCACAGGGGAAGAGGGAAGGTACTTAAGCAGGCTCAGCAGAAAAGCGGACACCCAGCTGGTGGGCAGGGACTGCGCCCGGGAGCCGAGGCACAGCTACTCTCCAGCAGCTGTGGGTGGCGGCCTCACAGGGAAGCGTCAACGCGTTGTCAGGCAACCGGCTCTCTACCGCACCGCCGACTGCGGCGCCTGCTGCAGCCCCGGGAGTCCAGACCGCGGAACCGGGGCACCGCCCCCGGCGAGACCCCCACCCACAAGGAACCCCCTGCTCGGGAGCCAGACGCTGGCCCTGGCCCTACTGCGAGACCCCGAACCCATAACTCTGCCACCCGCCCTAGACTGGCAGCCCCCAGACCTACCCCCAGGAAGGAACCCGGCCCACCAACCCCCGTAATCCCGACACCGCCGCCAGCCTGGCAGCCGCGAGACCTCGGACTCCCGCGACCCCCTGTTCGGGACACCCCCTCCCGCCACACTCGGCCAGGCCCGTTCCCAGCCCGAGGCCGTCTAACGCTTACTCGGGAGAGCGGGATCGCGTCCTGGGAGACGGACAGCCCTCTAGCGAGGCTGTTCGCGGTCCGAGGAGGTGGCGGTGACCGCCCGCCACGGGCTCCGCCTCTTAGGCCGAGCTCTCCGCCCGCCTTTCGTCAACTGCCGAGCACGGCACCGCCCCCACTGGGAACTCGGGGGAAGGCCGTGCGGCTGGGGGCGACCCCTGCCGGCTCGGAGGCCGCACAGCGGCTTAGCGGTTCACGGAGCTGTCCCACATCCAGGCTGGGTACTCCGCCGCCCGGTTCCCCTGCTCCGCCTGTGGGCTGTTAAATCGTGGGAGCCATTTCCCAAGCTAACTTGATTCCAGCCCCTTCAAACCCTGCAAGTTCCAGCTGGGAACAGAGTCACAGTCTGGAAAGAAAAAAGGAGAGGTGGTGGCAGTGACAGAAAACGTGTTGGCATACATTTCCAGGGCATTAATTACTCTTTTCCATGGAGTCTGGTCAACGTTTTGTACCAGGCTTTTACTGCCAATTTCACCTTATCCAATTCACCCCTATACTGAGTGCTACCACTAGAAAAGAGTCCTAACTTCCACGGAAAGTAGAAATGAGAGTCTTTTATCCTAAACTACTTTGTAAGGGAGTTTTAAGGACATTTTCTGTAACTCCAAGTCTATCAAAACTTATCAAGCGGGTGCGAATTAGCTTATTCTAATGTTTTTATTTTAATTATATGCTACATACCGTATTAGGAGCGGAATATCCTTCATTCTAAAACTTAGAGGAAGAAGAAAAACTTCGAAATAAACAATACATTACAATGCGATGTAACAGGTATAGAAGCACCTAGACACTGGAAGGAATGATTACTGGAGAGAGGAGGAAAAAAGATATGGTAAAGATCTCTGAGCTGTCTTTTTAAAGGTTAATAGGAGCTCCCCGGTACAAAAGTCGGGGCAGGGGGTTGTGCATTTTAGACAATGTTAGCCTTATATGCAAAATTTCAAGGATGACTTAAAAAAAATTAAGCTGAAGAGGTGCTATTCGCCGCCGCTCCTCTTTTCCTCCTTTCTTCCATCCCTGCCCCCAGCAAAAATATTTATTAAACATCTCAGTGTTAGGGATAAAACAAGGTCCACAAACATGGGCCCTGTGATTTAGAACTTAGAATCCAGGGCGGAGTGGGAGAGAGGAAACGAAGGAAGTCTACGTAAAGCAGGCAAAAATGAAATAGTTAAACATCGTATCAATGTTACTGGAGCTCAGTTCTTCCCGCCGACACGGTAAAGGATTGCAGATCAGCGAGACGAAAGTAAACGAGTAAAAATTTTATTAGCACTTTCCCAGGGGAGAGAAAGGGCCCTTGTCTCTCAGGTCTAGAGACTTAAATGTAAAGCAGTGAGGGCGAGCCAACTTATGCATGCTTTCTGGGAATGCAGTCCCTAGCTTGATTGATGGGTCCTGGGGGATGGGGGTCGGGAGGCACGGAAACAGCAATGTAGATTGATTTTAATTATTATGTAACTATAGGTTATTTAAGGACGGGGCAAGGGCTGTCAGTGCGCGTGCTTTAAGGAGAATTTCTCTGTAGCTTCTAGCCTCTTGCTGTTTCTTCTGCTAGACTATGATGGTCAGGAGTTCAGCCGCAAAGGGTGAAGCTTCGACCACCCTGACCGCACCAGCTCTCTTTCCCTGACGCTCGTTCCTAACTGATGCCTAACATTAACTGTTGGAAGAAAACAGGCTGTTGAGATTAATTCGGTCTCGGGGACAGAGGTGGTCTCCTGGAGCAATGCTGAAAATTAAACTTTAAAATAGCAAAGGAAGTGGACACTGGACTTTTTCAGAACACTAATAAATCATATACACATTCTGTGGCCTTGCCGGATAGCTGGAAAACGCGTGGGTCCAAGCCACCACGGGGCCCACAGGATTCTACGCATGTGCAGCGGCTCGTCTGTAAATAAGATACCATGTTTATCTTTCTGCCAGCATCCAGAACTACTTACATGTCAGCTTTTCCGCAGACATTCCAATTTTTAAATCTTTCAGCAAACTTATTTCATATTTCATGTAAGGTACCTACATCCTCATAAAAAGAATTTTTCCCCTTACCCCAGCTTAAGGAGCTACCTATTTTAATATGGCGGAGACTGAGCCTGCGCAGTAAGAACAAAGACGGACCATTCCAATTTCTGGCAAAACAGTTAACATGCCCTTCTTCCGGTGCGGTAGGCTATACCATTCTTATTTTTAGCCATTTTTTGTCCTAATTCACACACATTATTTTCCAAGATAATATGTTATCCCCTACGCCACAAGAAGGTTCTTCTGTCTCTATGTATTGTGTAAGTGCTGTTTATATGATCGAGTCTCCGAAGGGCCCCGCCATCCCCGAATGGTCTGCACCAACTCCACCTCCGGTTCCAGGTATCATGGCTGCCTCGAGAGGCTAGTACGAATTCGCACCCGTGGTGCAGGGTCCGAAGCCCACACCCGGAAACCCAGCGAGGTAAAAGTTGCATCTTGGTTGTGGAGGCAACAGCTTCTCGGTTGCCTGGAGATGGCGGCGTCCGGGAGTTGTATGGCCCAGAAAACCTGGGAATTGGCTAACAACATGCAGGAAGCCCAGAGCATCGATGAAATCTACAAATACGACAAGAAACAGCAGCAAGAAATCCTGGCCGCGAAGCCCTGGACTAAGGAGTGAGGAGGTCCCTGGCGAGACGCAGGGGAGGGAAGGGGAGGTGGGAGTTTAGGAGACCCAAGGGAAGTGGGAATTAAGGGGGTGGAGAGTTTGTTTTTTCTTGAACAGGGAGGAAAAAGAATATGCACCTGAGAAATTTTGTCTTTTATCCCCTCGAGTAGAGCCTAAGCCCTACCAGTGGGGCTTTCTTCGTCTCTCTTTTCTGCTTAACACTTTTGCCTCCGAAGGATGGAAGAGGAAAACGGCAAGTGGTGATTTGGGGTGTCCCTTCTGAACATCCGTATTGTAATATATGCCACACACACTGCCTTGAACCCTGTGTCGATATACACCTTGTTGGGACCTTCACCTGATCCCAGACTGTGAAGATAGCATCTGTCTTCAGAAATTGAGCCAGCCTAAGGGTCTCTAACTATGAGCCATCTTTTAGAGATCTATAATCGTTTGATTGCTGGTAGTTATTTCAGAAACACACGAGGGATCTACCCAGTCTCCCAAAATATTCACCAGTTCACATAAGCTAAAAATCATATCGATAGAGCTTAAGGCTTTTTGCCCCTTAGCAAAATTCTTGTGTCCCTGGGAGTGATAACAAGTTGAGGATTCTTTACCCAAGAGCAGATTTTGTTAGGAAGACAGTAAAAAGCACAGTCTCTAATGGAGAGAGGGAAAGGAGAGCGGTGGTCAACAACAAAAACCATACTTCATCTGTCTCAGTTTTTTACAAGGCAAGCTTTAACTCAGTATTCAGATCCAGCAAAGTTTATTGAATACCTAATATGCGCTGAGCACTGAGCTGGAAATTTCCTTGTCATTTGATCCTCATGACAAGCTGGAAATTTCCTTGTCATTTGATCCTCATGACAGCCCAGTACCGTATTTTCATTCTTTTGCAAATAAGAAAACAAGCAAATACAATAAGTAGCTTATTTCATGATCACAGAGGCAAAAAACTCCTAAGTGACCAATAATCAGACCTAAGATCAAATCTCTCTGTCAGTAATTAGTTGATTGACCCTAGGAAATTTACTTATCCATGTTTATTTTTTTAAATCTGTGAAATGGAAATAAGACCTATTGGTGATGTCATGAAGATTAGATAAGGTAATATGTTAAAAGGAGGGATGTACTAGATAAGGTAATATTAAAAAGGATGTCTGGTATGTATGTAATAGAAGTATAATAACTTGTTTTTTGTTGTTGTTTTTTTCTTTTCCCCAGTAAATGGAGGAGCCACGATTTTATTTCATTACTTAATTCATTGAAATTCATAAATTTCTTCAATTTACAATTGAAATCTGTGGGCAGACATCTTAAAAAGGCTTCTCAGAGACATTGACTGACCACTCTAAACAGACTGGTTAGTTTGCCTGGTGGTCTGCTTTCTTCATAGCAGGCTATGCATTTTAGGTTGATATAGCTTATTAAATATTTGGAAGCTATCAGCTTGCCTCACTGATTATACTCATCTTAGCTGTCTTGGGCTGTATCAGTGAAATGGAAAATGTAATTTTACTCAAGAGTAGTTTACTCATATCCACAGATACAAACTAAACTAGAGATTGTAGTAGAACTAGTAAGATATTAGGGCTACATTTTTAATTCGGAGACTGATACCACATGTTTAGTATGTGTCAGGTGCTTATAAGCTAAGCACTGTATATACATTACTTCATTTAGTTTATTTCCTAATAGCTTACGAAATAAACTGTTTCCTAATAGTTTATAAGCTAAGCACTATGTATACATTACTTCATTTAGTTTATTTTCTCCTAACAACTCTATGAAATATTCCTATTTACAGATGAGGATACTTGGGCACAGATATTAAGTGGTTATTTCAAGGCCTCAGCTAGGACTTGGCAGTGCAAGGATTCAAACCTAGGCAGACAGATGTCAGAACCCTCATTCTTAACCACAAGGCCAGAGGTTAGGCCTCAGAATAGTTAGGCACAACCATCCAGCCAGAATCACAATCAGAGATTTGGTGATCCCAAAATTAATGGAGAAAAGTCTATTGAACTGGTCATGTACTTACCTCTTTTCTACTTGAACAGTATATTCTAAAAAACTATTTCATACTCTTTCCCTCCCCCAAGGGGAAATATTTGGCAGGACTGTGACATGTTTATCATTCCCATCCCCCTGTAGAAACTCTGTCCTTTTCCACTTTTTTCTTTCCCACATTTTCTTTCTCCCCCTTCCACCATTATAAATTCCTTCGATATTTACTATCTTCACCAAACTCTTCTGAAATTATACTTTATTTCAGAAAGTTAATTACACCGTGCTTTTGTTTTGTAGTCACCATTACTTTAAGTACTGCAAAATCTCAGCATTGGCTCTACTGAAAATGGTGATGCATGCCAGATCAGGAGGCAACTTGGAAGTGATGGGCTTGATGCTGGGAAAGGTGGATGGTGAAACAATGATCATTATGGACAGTTTTGCTTTGCCTGTAGAGGGCACTGAAACCCGAGTAAATGCTCAGGCTGCTGCATATGAGTACATGGCCGCATATATAGAAAACGCCAAACAGGTAAAAATGCTGTTCCTTAAAGTTTAGTTACTGCAAGTAAAAGAGTCTCATGGTGACTTTTGACTTTCTAAACTTAAAGCTATCCTCTTTATATTAAGTTTTATTTTAAGTATATTTTAAGTTATTTTCAACAGCTTCTATATAAAATGTATATGGTGTCAGCATGAATTTTTAAAAATAAATCCTCACACTTGAGAGGGTGGATCTTAAAAGTATCACAAGAAAAAAATTGTAACTATGTGTGATGATAGATGTTAATCGACACTGTGATCATTTCGTAGTAAATACATATCAAATCATTACATTTATACCTGAACTAATATAGTGTTATATGTCAATTGTGTCTAAATAAAAAATTTTTTTTAATTCTCACTCATCAGATGTGTGTTTAAAACTTAAACTTTGGAAGTAACCTAAATGTTATTGAGTATAAAAATGATTAAATAAATTATGGTATAACCACACAATGAAGTGCTAACCAGACTTTAAAAAAAAATAAAAATAAAAAAGTAGTTACATATTTACTAATATGAAACAAACCCCAGGATATTTTCAGTGAAAAAGCAGAGTGTAGAATACTATATGTGGTATGCCATAGTGTTTGTTTTTATTAATCTACACATATGCAAAGAATATCTCTGGACCATAGGTATGTAAACAGCTAGATATAGTGGTAACATCTGGGCTGAGAAACTGGATAATTGGAGGGAAAGAGGTAGGAAGGAGACTAAAAAACCTTTATATCTTGTTAATTTTGTTCTTTGGGCATGTGTTATCTATTGAAAACATCTTTTTTTTACTTGAAAGCAGCATATTCTATGAACTATTCTGCATGCTATTAGTTTACCATAATGCTGTGTAAACAGACAAATAAGTATTTCTCAGATTAAACAGGAACCTCAAGCTCCCCTGCCCTCTTCATTTGTTAGGTTGGCCGCCTTGAAAATGCAATTGGCTGGTATCATAGCCACCCTGGCTATGGCTGCTGGCTTTCTGGGATTGATGTTAGTACTCAGATGCTCAATCAGCAGTTCCAGGAGCCATTTGTAGCAGTGGTGGTAAGTATTTTTACGACCAGTGTTAATTAAATTCTTCATAAAGATTACTAAAGCAAGTATATTGAGAAATAAAAGTAGTGTGATAAGAACAAGGCTCTGTCGTCAATCTGCCTAGGTTTGAATCTGAATTGTACCTCTTAGAAATTGGAATTTTTGAACAAGTTACTTAATATCCTTGTGTGCCTTCCTCCATTCTGTAAGATGAGGGCGATCCCAGCACCTGTGTCTCTGTTCCTGGCACATAGTAGGCATTCAGTCAATGTTGAATTAATTGAGTAAATCAGGAATTGCTAGAGCAGCTCTTGCTATGTTCAGTGTTCTAGGTGCAATCCAGGCTACTGTGAGGAAGGTAGAAATTATTCATCTATTAAAAGAAAAAAATAATTTAAAAAGAGGAGCAAATCTTCTAATAACATTTTTAAATATTATATTAACTAGATCTAATCTCTAACTATAAAACATTTCTGTACTTACCACTTTATTGAACTTTTATGGATTTTTAGTTTGGTTCTTTTTTCCTATTCCTTATTTTAATTATTGTGTGTATGTCATGTTATATGCACATACGTATTTCTAGATTTATAATGTTTAAACGGATGTATATAAAGATTTTATAATCAGCAGATATTAAATATATTTTCTTGTAGATTGACCCAACAAGAACAATATCTGCAGGGAAAGTGAATCTTGGAGCTTTTAGGACATACCCAAAGGTAATTTTTGAAATTATAAGTCCATATAACTTTTTAAATTTCAGATATTTGATTTATTTTTAAAGATGTATTATGGTTAGTATCTTGTTTTGCCCTAAAACAGTTTAATAATATTTTTAAAATAACAGTCAGATTGTCCTTAGCACTAATTGTCCTTAACAGAAGACAATACATTTGTGTTTTGTACAGTTAATTTTATTAGAAAAGCAGTCTTCATTTGTTAATAAGTATGTGTGTCCATGGTATTCTAACAGGTACTGGAGAAACAAGCTAAATATATCTCTTTCCTTTCCTGCAATCTAAAATAGTTATTAGCACAAGTGTACATCACTGAAGGACAAGAAAAATAAATATAAAGCAAATCCAGTTCTCAGCCCCACTGGGAGTTGATGAAAGATATAAGCAATATACATTGTTAATACTAGAATGTTTAGGTTCAATATTTGGCTTCCCAAAATTAATGTTTCTATAAATTTAAAGCTACATGTAAAACATTGTTTTTCCTTTGATTTGCTTTGTTTAATTTTCTTTTTTCTTCATTTTTGTTTAGGGCTACAAACCTCCAGATGAAGGACCTTCTGAGTACCAGACTATCCCACTTAATAAAATAGAAGACTTTGGTGTACATTGCAAACAGTAAGTAATTTAAAAATGTACCCGATGCCAGAGTCATAAGAAACTTAAGAGATCGTACAGGCCAAGCCCCTTACAAATGAGAATAAAGGTTCAGCCAAATTCCTTTCATAATTCCTTTTAAAATAGTAAGAGTGTACAAATTTAGAATAATGTTTGAATTTTTATTAATAATTGTTTTAATCTGACATATTACTTGTCTTTCACACATTTTATCAATGCACCAGATACTTAGTCCATTAATGAAATTAGCAGTTGAAAAAAAATTGTATCTGCAACCTAAAAGTACCCAGGTTCCACTTAGCAAAAATTCTTCCTTAACATTTTCACTCCAAAAGTTAAACCATACTGAAAACCTCTGAATTGCATACTTCTTTAACATAGTGAATCTTATGGTACGTGAGTTACATCTCAGTTTTTTAAAGTGTTAAAGAAACCAATGAGGACAGTTTTTTTCACCTTTTAAATGTTATCTTGCCACCTCTTATTATCATCTTGTCCCAAGCCATCCAGAGCCTGAACCAAAGCCCTAGCCTTCTAACTGGTCTTCCTGCTTCTGCTGTTCACCCCTTAAAGGTCTTTTGTCCACAGAGTTGATTCTGTTAAAATGTAAGTCAAATCATGTACCCCCTTCTCAGAATTACTCCCCCTCTCACCACGAATATGCTCCACAGTCCTTACCATGTCCTCATAGCCCTTTGTGGTCTGGCCCTACAACCTCCCTGAGCTCCTCTCCTCTCCCCGAACCTTTGCCCTCCCCAGTCCAGCCATAGCGGCCTCCTTACGGTGTGTCAGATGTACCCGGCAGGCGCCTCCTGCCTTAGGGCCTTTGCTCTTGCTGTTTCCCCTGCCTGGAACATTCTTCCTTATTTCTATATGGCTCACCCTACCTAAAATAGCATCTTCCTGTCAGTCTGTGTTCCTTGTCCCTGCCTTATCTCCCTTAGCACTAGACACCAGCTGATGTGTTTTTACTTCCTTGTTATCAACTCCATTAGAATGTGAACTTCATGAAAGTAGAATTGATTTTCTACTGTACCCTAACATTTAAAATAGAGCATGGCACGTAGAAGGGTACGCACCCCTTTAGTGTCCCCTTTTCTCCATACCTCCTATCCCAGCTTCAAGGAATACCTGGACTGCTCATGTGCTACTACTGCTCTTTTCTGTTTAGAAATTCTTAGAAAATTCCAGAATTTCTAAAATTGAGATTTTAAATGATGTGGTTTTTAGCCATCCCACAGATATGTCTAAAGAAAAAAATTCTGTTTTTCAGTTAAAGGTTTAGGATTAAATCACTTAATTTGCCCTATTGAAAAGAATTTAAACCACTCCTGTCTGAGAGAATTGCTCCTGAGCATGCAAACACCTTTGTTGTGACAATTGCATTTTCAGAACAACTGTCAGTTTTTTCTTTTATTTACATTGAGTTGTAGTGGTCAAAAGCTTATACTTTTTTAACATCTACTCTACTTTTTTTAATCACCAGCAGCAGCTTTTGAAACAAACAAAAAAAAACTGCAGCAGGCTATGCTTTCTGTATCCAAACAAGCCTGCATTTCCTGTTTTTCTGAAATGGGAGCCTATCAGAGACAATTGGCCACTTTCTAGCTACCTACATTGCTGTAGCCTAGAATTTGAATCTGGAATTGCTAGCATATTCAAAAATAGACTCTTAGGATCAGTTCCTAAATAAGAAAGAGTAAAATTTTTCACAAGGCAAATAAGTGTCTATTTTTATTTCAGATCTTTAGTGATTTGAAATACTGCCAAGTTGAAAGAGGAGGGTTCTTTGTAGGTTGGATATAGAACCATTTCATGAAGTATTTGCTGATGAGCTATTATTTGCATTTATATTGACTTTTCTTTTTTCTTTCCTACCTTAAATCCCAGATCATAATGCATACTCAGTCTGTTTTAAACATAGAATCTAATGTAGATGTTAATATTTTTAACTTGGAAAAATCTTAGTGAAAATAAGTGTGTGTGTTTTTTTTAATTATCTTGTATGTTATCAGTGTTTTACAGGCACATAGTTTAAAGAGTGAAAAGGTTCCATGAAACTTACTATGAAAAACAAGTTTTGTACTATCCTCTTTCCCATCCCCCGGAGACAGTCACTTAAACTATTATAGTTGTTACTTTAAGTATTTATCCCAATACCTTCAAACAACCTGCTGATAGTGCTGCTTCTTGATTTTCAGTTCTAGGCAGGATCTATTATTGACTTCTCGTCCAGAAGGTGAGGATTTAGCTCCACAAGTTGTTTTGAATATTCTTGTTTTCAACCCTGCTACTCAAAAAAAAAAAAAAAAAATCAGTGTATCAACCTATGGAATTAAAACAAATTGCATTAAGGTTGATCCATACATTTTAAAACATAATTTGTCTATTTTGGACCTTCAAGTTTGAATGGCCTTATTTTCCACCCTTTATAAATCTAAACATCTGTTGCTGTACTCATCCTCTAATCCAGAGATTTTCAACAAGTGCACTGCAAGAATTTTTAAAACATGCAGTACCTAACTATTTTCGTCAGGGCCACTGACCTCTTTTCCCTTAGATTGTCAAAATAAAAAATGACAACAGCCAACACAACAATAGTTACCAGTGTGAATGAACCAAATTATACTTTTTTTCATCAGATCAGCAAAAAATATATATTTTGATGTGCTGCAGAATTTTAGTAATTAGTATACATGTGCCATGAGATGAAAAGGTTTAGGATCGCTGCTCTGATCCCTTTTTTCATCAGGGACCAGAAGTATAGCTCCCCTCCCCATGGCTGACCTTGCCTCCCCACCCCACACCTGACCCTCACTGCCGGAGTCTCATTGCTTAAATACTCTTATAAATGTCTACACTCTGGATGTAAAAATAAAGATTGGAAGGTTTTTGGCAATAGACATAGCTTTTCATATCCTTTCTCTGTCACTCACTACCTGTATGGCTTTAAGCAAGGTCTTTACTCTGTTCCTTTGTGGAATGGGAAAAAAAATATCCTTCCTATATGACTGGAAGGAAGATAAATGAGAATGGATGTAAAGCACCCAGGACATAACAAGTGCTCAAGAAATACACTGTTCCTCTTCCACATTTTACTAGCTGTGTCCTTTCCATCTTCAGATATGCACAGGAATCTTAATTATGAAAATGCCTTCACTTTATTCTGATGTCTTTAAATTCTCATTGTTTTTTATTTCTTCACTCCTAAACTTAATCAATAAGCATTTCTGTTCAGTTCATGTGTCTGTCTTTTGTACCACTCGCTTGAGCCTGAGCCTTTATCCCTTCATATCAGCCCCACCACAGTGGCATCCTTTGTGGTATCCTTGCCTCCAGTCTCTCCTCTGCACATCCTGCCACACCCAGCTTTCTAAAACCATCTTTGGCTACATCACTGCTCTGCTCAAACACCTTCCATGAGTCCCGAGTACCTAAACGATAAGGTTAAATTTCTTAGCCTTTTTTGTAATGTCCTCTGCCAACTAGACCCCAACATAGCTTTCTAGGTTCTCCTCACATAATTATTCTGCTCTTGCTAAATTGTCCATGGCTTTCCTTTTTGTGAATCGATGCTCTCTTGCTCTCAAGATACCCACACCATAGACTCACTCATGTAGGGGACACTCTAATCCTGCTTTCTCCATGAGGTATCTCATGCAGTCTGTCCACACTAAGAGTACTCATCATCTAACAGTTAATTCGTAGGTGATTGATTTTATATATGCACTATAATAGCATCACTTAATGTTATTCAGTGTATGTCATCTAACTTTTTGTGGATTCATACCACATCTTATATATAAATGGTAAGCTCGTTAAGAGGTCCCTTGTGTTTCTTTGTATCCATTGCTGTATAAAATCTAGGTGTTTAAATATTTATTACTTGAAAAATATATATATATGTTTTTCAGACATGTAAGCAAATTTTCGTTGCTACCACTGATTATAAATCAGGTACCTTTGGAAGCAATAGTAATTCTTTTAGGTGCTTTAAGGACCTACTTTATACTTTACTTTTCCAAAAAGCAGTAGTTCTTAATTAGGGGATTAGAATGGGGAGAATGGGGAATCCACATGTCATACTCAGTATTTTTTAAAAGCCTAACAAAAATACTTGAGCTTAGGCAGGCAGTTCATTAAATTTATGTGCCGTTGTCTAGAACTAATAAATAATCTCAATGTCATGGATAAACATGTCATTCAGAAATTCTGACTGGTTGTTGATGACTTCTTGGCAATTTCTGGGCACTACAGAGGGCAAAAATAAAACAAAAGAAAGTTTAGTAAGCAGAAGATGTTTGAAACCATACCCCTGAAGAGAAAAGAAACCATGGTTACCTCTTGTTCTATTGGACTAAAAACTTAAATATGGCTATCACTTTTAAATGATGTGGTTGAATATTTTTTATTTACTTACTAAATTTGTGCTTTTGTTTCATAGATATTATGCCTTAGAAGTCTCATATTTCAAGTCCTCTTTGGATCGCAAATTGCTTGAGCTTTTGTGGAATAAATACTGGGTGAATACTCTGAGCTCCTCTAGCTTGCTTACTGTAAGTAGTCTACTTCCAAGGCATGCATTTGAATTTTATCTAAGCTATATAAGGTGTTTAATATCTTAAACTCTTTTTCATGGAATGACTGTACCTGACTTGGCCAATACAGCAGGGCTGGGGTCAGATTCTACATGACCAGAGCCAGACTAGGATAACAGGCCCAGTAAAGGCCTGTGTCATGTACTATTGAGATCAAGTCTAAATGGTAAACACAGTGCCCAAATGAGGGCGAGATCTGCCCCTGCCTTAGAAAGCCTTACAGAGAGAAAAATGCAAATACTGTTTTTTTGTGTGTGTTATTTCATCTAGGACTCTAGTTACAAGTGACAAAAGACCCAACCAAACTGGTTTAAACAAAAAGGGAATCATGCAAGCTGCCGAGTTCAGAAGTAAGGTCTGTTAGTTTAACATCAGCTAAGTTTGCATTCATACAATATTACGAGGTCTTGATCCTTCTCTCTCAGCTTTGATTTTATGTCAGTTGGCTTCAGTTCCAGGCTTCATGTGAAAGCAAGGTGGCAGCATTAGCGTCAGACCTTGTAGCCTCTCAGTTTCACATTCAAAAGGGAAGATCAAGATACACACACCTCTCCCTTTCTGTCTTTCTGCCTCTCTCCTTCTCTCCCCAAGGTGAAGCCTTATCATGTCTGAGCTTTGCTTAAGTCACATGCCCATCCTTACACCTGATCTGGGCCAAGGCAAGTGTTTGACTACCGGGCAGGGGTAGAAGAAACTCTTTCAGGAGCTCATGGACTAAGGATGGGGAATCAGAATAGCATTACCTTAAAGCAGCAGACACCGGGCCAAAAAAAATCATTATAACCTGATATGATTAGAAGGATATTTATTTAACAAGCTTTTATCTATTCTATCTAGAGCTTGGCCAGGAATAGTATGTATGTTTGGTTGGTTGGTTTGTTGGTTGTTTTGTTTTTACTTCCTTTTTTTTTAAAGTAGGCCACTTCATACAGTATAATTTAACATAATGATTAGAACCACAAAATTTGAAATAAAATTGACTCAGCTCAAACAGCTGTGCCACTTTACTGGCTGTGTGTGACCTTCAGAAAGTTATTTAATGTGACTGAGCCTTTCTTAGGCTAAATAGTACTAGTACCTCCATCATTAAGTACATTGAGAATTAATGAGAGTTAATGAAATACTTTATATAAAGCAGTTAGCAAAGTGCCTGGCATATAATAAAGCCTCAATAAACTTTGTTGTTGTTGTTTGGTTCATTGTATTAAGGGGAAAAGACCTCATTGAGCATATTTACTGTTACTTTAAACACGATTCTGAAAAGTTTTCTGTTCTTTTTATCCTCAACAGTCAGAAGTAGCAAATTAGAAGGAATAAACAGCAAACATTTATTAAGACTTTCCTGTCCTCCAGACACTGCTAAATGCTTTATATGTGTTGTTTCCTTAGAGGCAAGTGTACTAATAGCAGCCAGAAGTGACACTTGATGGCAAGGGGAGGAAACACTAAGACCAGAGCAGCCTGAACCTTTTTGTAAGGCAAACCTACCTACTCAGCCTCTGGCTGTCCCTGTATTCCAGCACTGCATGTATTGAGGACATTAATAATCAAGAAAAGGTTAAATTATATTTCTTCCTTTCTTATAGTTTTATTTATAGTCCATTGCAGCATTTTAAGTAAAAAATATATAAATATATATTCAACTCATTTCCTTTACCAGCTAAAGCATGTAAACCTAAAACCTATCAGAAAAAAAGTAATTTTCTGATTTAAAAAATTAGTTCCCTGTATTTCTTGTCTGCGTGTCTGAAATGTAATTTATGTCATTTTATTTCATTTTAACATAACAACTGTTTCTGCCATGTTACAGTTTCATGGTATGAACTAAGTCTTCTAAATATGAAGTGATCTATAAACCCTTATAAACCTTAGGGTTTTCTCCAAACCGTGTGTGTGTTGTAGGCGTGGAGTGTTGGTGGTCTTGGCGTTGATGTCCTAAGCCATTTAGATCCAGACAAGAGTGAGTTGCATCTTTAAAAAATACACATTCATAAAATCATTGAAAAGCTGGTAGCATTTTATTTTGTTTATTTTTTTACTTTATTTGAAACTAGCCCACATGCTATAGTGCAGACTACAAGCACTGTGAGGCAAGCTTCACTATTACTTTTCCTCCTTTTAAATGATCAGCAAGACTGGTGTTCCGGTCCAGTGGGAAAGGAAACCAGCAGGTGAGCTGGCAGTATTTTAAAGGGCCCTCTGTAGTAACTACGATGACAGCAAATATCTTCTCACGTTTGGTGACTGAACTGTGTTTCCTGTACACTGTCTTATAAACTGAGCAAATAGAATAATACATTGATTTTTGCCAGGTTGTTTATTAAATCTTCTTGCTCTTCTCTTGAAAGTATAGGAAAGAAATGGAATATGTACTTCACAACTGATCTTGATGCAAATTTGTTTTGTATTTTAGACACATTCTCAAAAAGATGTCCCACAAAAATCTTTTTTAAAATATTAGTTACATGTATATGTGTAACTATAAAAATTTTCCTTTTTGAAAAGTAAATAATTGAAGGACAAAATGGTATATACAGGGGTCGGCAAAAATAGGTTTGCAGTTGTAAGGACACAAAACACAATGTTTATTTGCTGTTGTAATAATCATAACCTGCATGTCTTCTTCTATTTGCACAACTGTAAGCCTATTTTTGCCCTGGCTTTCCCCCTCCGTGTATATTCCAGCTTACCAAATATAGGTGTGCACGTGAGCATATAGCAATACTCTAAAATATAACTGTGGTTATAGGTAGGTGGAGGGATTATATGTGTTTTCTTTTCTCCTTTATATTGCTGTATGTTTTCCAAATTTTCTGCAGTAGCAATTTTATAATCAGAAAAGCTAAAACAGTGTTATTTTTAAACTATGTCATAAGTGCTAATTCTAGAAGTTCAACAAGAGCAAATAACAAAATGTAATTTTCCTCTACAGGATGTACTGCATAAGAGTTGTTAAGTGAATACCCTTCTTTATGTAAATGAGTTATTCCAAATAAAAGTAAAATGTCATTAAATTTAAAAAGCAAATAACAAAATTAGCTAACAATTATTAAGGCTTTGCCAGGTGCCATGAAGAGTCCTAAGAGCTTTATTTGTTACTTGATCTTCAAAATAGCCTTAAGGTAGAAATTATCACTTTTGTCCCCCATTTTCAGAAGAGGGCCTAAGGGCACTCTCTCAGGGCCTCCCAACCTGGGCTTAGATCTGTGAAAGACTCTCATTATAACAAATATTAGATTTCAGTAGTCAAAGGAAAAATTTCAAATCTAATCTTGAAATTATAAAAGGGTGAAGAACTATCCACTTGCACTGCTTGAACTTTGGAGTCAGTTTTTGCAAGTTTCGCTTGACTTCTTAATTCACTGACTATTCGCTTCGATTTCATGGTGGAATTCTTTGTAAATGACATATTCTATATAGAAGAAAATTAATTTACATTAAAAATGTCTAATGGTAGGCTTGTATTGTGCACTAACACAATACCATTTTCCCTACAGAATGCGGACTATACCACTGGCCAGGTCTTTGATTTGTCTGAGAAATTAGAACAGTCAGAAGCCCAGCTGGGACGAGGGAGTTTCATGTTGGGCTTAGAAACACACGACCGAAAGTCAGAAGACAAACTTGCCAAAGCTACGCGAGACAGGTGAGAGCAAATCTATTCCTACCCCTCTTTTTCTTTCAATATTTGCAAATAATAGCCTTGACTGGTGTGGCTTAGTGAGATGGACGTTGTCCCACAAACCAAAAGACTGCAGGTTCAGTTCCAGTCGGGGTACATGCCTAAGTTGTGAGCCAGGTCCCCAGCTGGGGGGGCCATATGGGAGGCAACCAATTGATGGTTCTCTTGCACATCGATGTTTCTTTCCCTCTTCTCTTCCCCTCTCTCTAAAAATAAATAAAGTCTTTTTTAAATTTTACAAATAATAGTAGGATTCAAATTCCTTATGTTTTAACTTTCTTATAACTTAGAATAGTACCTGAATATTAACTTCCTGGGACCTTTAAGAGTTGTCAAAGGCTGATTTTAACTTTGAAAACTTAGAAGACATTCGATAAGAACATTAAAGGCTTAAAGGTCTAGTTAATGTTATGAAAAACTCTATTACCTTTTCTAGGTTCAGCTAGAAAGTGTAACAGAAAGCCAATCACTGAATTTTTTTAAAAAAAGCTTTTGCAAAAGGATGGCCTAATCTATTCTAATCTAATCATTTTCTGAGGGATTAAAGTGGGATTTCTTAAATTTATGAAATTTTTAAATTTTTATAAAGTTTAAACCCCTAAATGGTACAATAATGATTATATCTCCCTTGTTATTCTTCTGCAGTGACCTTTTGTTTAATATCCCTAATTTCACTAACAAGATTTATTAGGAACAAACTTGACATATGTTCTCTGATAACTTAGGGAATAATTATGTGGCCCTTCCGATGCATACAGGATTGGGAAGACTACCTAAATAACATTTAATTTCACAAAAATTTGAACTTGTGAATATGAGAATTAGGAGCAGAGAGGAAGTATGTTGACATCTGTATAAACCTGAAACCTTGGTATCATTTTAAGAAAAACTGGACTGGTGGGTGGGACAGAGAAAGGAGAAGGGAAGACGGTGTATTAGGAGCAGAAGCCCTTTTTGGTTAGAATTACCTCCTTCCTTTGTTCTCCATGGGTTTTAAAAAAGTATAGGTAGAGCTATACTCATGGCAGTCACCTGGATATAAATTACATTTTCCTTTAACATTAGGTCTCAGTTTTGGTACTTGCTCTGAATGTATGTTTTTCCTCATTCATCTCTATAAATCTGTGATTTGTAATTTTATCTACATTTATATTTCAACTTCTTCTGAAGCAAAAATTTCACTATGGAAAAGCCTCCAATTACATAAGAAGAAAAGTAGGAAGAACAAAAGTAGTAGTATAAAAGTAAAGAATTTTCCTTTATAAAAATTGCATCTCTTTTGAATATTGGTAGATTGTTAGCATTTTGGGGGGGGCTGCTTTTTATTTTTTATCAGTTCTAAAATCTAATTCCTTCACCCACTAACCTAACTTTGACTTTTAATTATTTGAAGGATGTTTGTGATTATTTCAGGAAAAAAGCAGAGGATTGTTTAAAATCATTTTTTTTAATTATTCTAAGTAATAAACAAGGACAGGAATAACAGATTTTAATGTAATATTGGAATCAATATCATTATGAATTATGTATAATTTAATGACCTAAAACAACTTTTCACAAAGCTGCTGCTAAGTAATGAAATTAACTGTTAGGAATTATATCAAATTTTACTTTGTTATTCCTTGTGAAGGTGCTCTTAAGTAGTGAAATGGTCAAAAGACATGCAGGAGGCTAAAAATAATGAGAGTAAACTATAAATTGATTTTGTTTGGGGAGCATGAATGAAATTGAAAATCATTATTGGGGGTGCAAGGATGGAAATAGAGGGGACTTGTATATTAGAAGCAGTTTTCAGGTCTTATGACATTATGTGATGTGTTTTTTCTTTCCAGCTGTAAAACTACCATAGAAGCTATCCACGGATTGATGTCTCAGGTTATTAAGGATAAACTGTTTAATCAAATTAACATCTCTTAAACAATCCCTAAGTAGTACTTTTGCCTGAAAGCCAGTATGAGAAAAATATTCAAGTAACACTTTAAAACCAGTTACCAAAAATCTGATTAGAAGTATAAGGTGCTCTGAAATGTCCTGAACATATTAACATCCTGTAATAAAAGTCTTTGAAATCAAATTGTTCTTTCATTCTTTTGTGGGAGGGATTACATGATTTTTCTAGCATCCTTTAGTGTTCTTGAACTAAGGGAAAGAAATTAGGACCTTTCTATTTTTTAAAAGTCTTATTTTTCTAAACTAGTCAAAGAATCTCAGCATCCCACTTGCCATACTGATTATCAATTCACCTATACAGTAAGTCCTCACTGAAGGTGTTTTGGAACTGCAGCAAAACCAATTTTACCATAGAATAAATGATATAAACAAGAGTTAAGTTTCTAGGGCATATCAACAATGTTAAATGATGTTGAATAAAAGTGTTATTTGAGGACCTCCTGTTGACATCTCATTAGTAAAAATATATAATTTAACATGGTGTTTTTGTCTTCTTAGGAAACATTAACCAAGTCACACCATAAATTATTTTCCTGAAAATCAAATAACTTACTGAGACAGAGCCCAGCACAGGGTATCTAGTAATTCAAATATTCACTTAAGTGCCTTTACTGAACCAGACCCAGTTTTACTCTGTGGAGATATTTGGAACAACATAGACATACATGACCACCGTCCTCACAGAATTAAGTAAACAAGAACTGAAGCTGCTGTGAAAGAGAAATAAACAGTGCTGGGGAACTCTTGGGAGAAACACTTACCAGTTAGGCTTCCTGAAGGAATTGCCTGACATTAGGTGAAAGTTGAAAGGTAGGAGGATTAGCCAGATAAAGCGCATAGTGGGGAGGCAATTACTTGACAGGCGGAGAGTACAGCAATGTGTAGAAGGCCAGAGGCAGAGAACAAGAACTTTATAACCTTCAAAAACAGAATCACTTAGACTTGAGTGTTGAGTAGAATATGGAGAGTGGCAAGAGATGACCTTAATAGATTAAGATGAAGATAGATCCTGCAGCGGCCTTTCGGACTATCCTAATTGCAGCAGGGGATAACAAGTCTTAAACAGCAGAAATGTGCTAGATTGATGTTTCTACATGCACTCTTAAGAGATTTGGGGGTGAGGGCTGGGTGAAAGCAGATGAGTTGACCTATGGCAAATAGAAGAAGACCAAAGGCGAATCAAGGAAACATCAAATTTTAAAATGGCAGAGGAAGAGGAGATCACAGGGCAGAAGAGTAGATCACAGGGCAGAAGAGTAAATAAAGCTTTCAGAATTATTTACCAGTGACTTCACATGCTGCCAAAAAGTCAAGGAAAACAAAGCCTAGAAGTTTTCCATTAGATACAGCAATGAGGTGGTCTTTGGCAAGATGAGAAAGCCAATTACTATTAGTATCCAAAAACTTTCTCAGTTGATGATATAATAGCATCAACTATTTTGGCCTCATTTTTATGCCTTTAAATAAAAGCAGGCACCACCAGTCTCAGATGGCTCAACCTGCCTCCATTTCTGTGTCCTTAAAAAAAAAATCATGACTGCCCCCAGCAAGCAGCCAAAGTCTATTTAGTGCCATAGCCTTCAGCGACATCACCACCATACTGAGTCACTGAGTTGGGATCACAAGCTTGTTCAGGTTTCTCTGACAGACGTGATTGAACAGTTAAGGTTTTGATATGAAAGAGTAAGGAGTAATTGAAGTCACCATGAAAACACACTGACAGTTTTCATTCCAAGAAAACAATTATCCACATTTAATTTGACATTGGTGACCTAATCAATTAAGACATCTTAGTGTGGCCCTGGCTGAGTAGCTCAGTTGATTAGAGTCTAATCCTGATATGCCAAGGTTATGGGCTCATCCCCAGATCAGGACACATACAAGAGTCAACCAATGAATGCAGGAATAAATGGAAAACAAATTCATAATCTCTCCTCGACCCCCCACGCTTCAGCTCTCTCTCTCTAAAAGTCAATTAGAAAAAAAAAAAAAAGACATCTTAGGTCCTGGCTGGTGTGGCTCAGTGGATTGAGCACCAGCCTGCAAATCAAAGGGTCACCAGTTCAATTCCCAGTTGGGCACACATGCATGGGTTGTGGGCCAGGTCCTCAGTAAGGGGCGCACAAGAAGCAGCCACACATTGATGTTTCTCTCCCTCCCTCCCTTCCCTCTCTAAAAATACATAAATAAAATCTTTAAAAGAAAAAAGACATCTTGGTATGATGAAAAATGCCCATGATAACAAAAGTGAGACACACATGGCCAGCTGCTTAAACAAGAAGAATTTATTGGCTCACCTTACTCAAGTCCAGAATCAAGTCTGGCACAGGCATAATTGGGTTAGGCTTACCGGTATGGTTCCCAGCTCTGCCCTCCACTTGTTGACCGAAACGTAAAGCTGATACCCCCAAACCGGCTGCATACCACACCAAGCAGTTATGGGGAGATAGCAAGGTTCCCACTAAACTCTGACTGGTCTAATTTGAGTCATGAGCCCATCCCTGGGATTACACATAATGACTGTTTTAGACCAATTGAGGGTCATCCCTAGAGTTGAGAGTGCGGTGAATAATACCCAAAATACATAACTACTACACATTCAGAGGTTAAACATTGTAGACACCAATGTCCCCTTGACTCATCGGCCCACCCCAGGCAGAAAGGAGCATTTCCATTTTATTATAAATGTAGTTTACTGAAAAGCAAGATCCTTTACAAATATTTTTAAACCATATCTTTAAATTTTCATGTACTGTCATGATCACTTTTTGGTGTAAATGCTCCAATTTATTTTATTGAGCTTTCAGGAAATCAGCCTTCGATTTGCAGCCATCATTCAGAAACTAATGAATTGGGGTTACCTTTTCCTGCAAAGTATTATCTTACAGCCTTGAGCTATTCAGGAGCTGAATAGGCCATTTTCTAAGTGAAGTCTGTTTTTTGTTCAGTTTCAACTTTTTTCAGAGATAATTTCTCAAGCTCTTTGGTGATAACATACAGGAAATGTCAATCGTTGTCAAAAATTTAATCCTAATGTCCAAGTAATAAAACTGTGGCCAGAAGCCCAAGCTGGAGAAAAGATGGAGAGAGAAGTCAGTTCCAAACAATTCAACAACGTTAACATAGATATTGTTGAGAATGTATGCATTTAGTACCATTTTTAGATTGCATTGTCCAGTTATATGAGCACTTCATCCTACATGTTTTCTTTATTGGTTAACAATAAAACACCACACCAGTTGTTATTTAGAAATCAGTAGTACTGCCAAGAATAAAGAGCCAATGGGAAGAGAAACTGTTTGTGCTCCATTGTTTCTAAATTTGGAAAATAAGCTCTGAGACCAAACATCAAGTGCTCTGTTTGAGGGATCTAGTCTGAAGATTGTTGTCACAAATTAGTATGACTACCTAGTATTCAGGATTTTGAAAAATCACTGCTTTGCACAATAGAATAATAAACTGCCCAATAGTGCAGCCACTTGAAAATAAACACAGAAGGGCACGAAGCATAGTAACTTTACAATGAATCAGAGAAACTGTTTGGGAGCTGGAGTGCTACATACTGCAGAGGCTCAGAGTTTCCAAAAACTGTTCCGTGAGTGATGAGGTACAGATGCATAAGTCATGCGTGCAGAGAAGAGTTCATTTATATTGCTAAGTCTGCACTGTATCCACGTGTAGCTGAATAAACTGAACTGAACGCAGACTGTTGAGTTCCAAGGTTTCTTTCTATATTTCTGGATTGTTTTAACTATGAATTCCAAAGACATATGCATTGTTGAGCAGTGTGGGGGGCGTTCTAGCCTGAGGGAGGGTGATTTTTGAAGATGGGAAAATATGCTACACAGAATGATGATTCTTATTTTTGCTTATCCTCATGAAATAAGTAAAAGATGATATTCAGATTATGATGAGGTAATTATTTCATTCACTATTTAATAATTGAAATGTCTATGTCATTGTGTTTACAAAATATTGGTTGGAAAATTGAAAATCTGTGTGTTCTCTCATTTTGGCTTATTTTCAATACAACTTCCAACAGCTAATTAAATTTACCTTCTTTGGGCCAAAATGCTAGTTTAAGGACTTCAAGTAACTTCTCCTGAGGTAATCAGTCTGTAAGTTTCTAAAAGTTACTAAACCTTTTATCCAAATATTAGTGGAAGTAATACCATTCATCTTTGTAAATATCAAGTTATGATCTACTTATTTTAGAAAACTAATAACACAAAACTTGGGTCAACTGTAACCAGACTGGTATACTTAAACTTTTGATCTCAGAAATCAGAATATTATAAAAATGAAATAAGGAACTCTGTCATTTCAGGTCAGGTTGGGGAGGAAATAGCTAAAATCATAGCTTGATAACTAACACCAATGATTAATTGCTTTTTCAACATGTGGATTATCTTGGTGCCAAAAATTATGGAACAATTGCCTAACAAATTAGAGAGTCCCTGATGTCAGTACTCATATTTTCTTTGGATTATGCTAAGCAATTATGCTAAACTTTCTAATGACTGAGTAAAATGGTATTGCGCCTTGGGGCACATTTTGATGAACTACAGTTGTACTTTTCATAACCTAAGAGGCATATGCAAAAAGAAGTAAATTGTCTAGAATAAAGCTCCGTAGCCATTATGTTAGATTTTAGAGGATTATAAATATCTATCATATAACTATGAATATGTTTACTGTTAATAGTCATTACTTTAAACTACTTAACTTCCTGAGAAATTAGTTGATATAAGCCCATCTCCCAATAAATGTTTAATTTAAATGATTCATTTTTGTTCCTAGAATTTGCTACTTCATACTCCATCCTCATACTCAGTTCAATTCATTATTTATATTATTGATGATATTAAATGAGTCTTTGAAACATGTATGTGTTTAGCTTTCATCTTTTACTTCAACTTGCATATGTTACCAGTATACTTGAGGCTATTATCTGAAGATTCTGGGCTTAAATAAAGAACACAAATTAGATTAAATAAAAAATTAATTTATGTTCTTATATATGAGGACACACCATGTTGAATAATTACAACCATCTGAAATGATCATGGCTTCAGAGAAGTTAACTTGATGTGCACTGATGTGAAATTATACATGAACATCACTTTTTAAGGGAGACTATTTTTAAACTTTCTAACTAGTCTTAATATTTAAGATAAAACTATCACTTAAAACTAAGGAACGATGAACTATTTCATTTAGACAGACACTAATACTATGGACTTTTAATTAGCTCAAGATCTAAAAATAATTTATTAACTAATGCTTTACCTATTTAAGTAAAGAGCAAAACTGAAAGAAAAGTTAAATATGAAATTTTGAAGCACAAGTAGACATTATGTTTTCTAATTCTCAGTCTCCTGCTACCGTATTTCTAAGATCATCTTTTAAAATACAATGTTCATCACTATAACATCACATTACATTTTAATCAAGATTTTGAATTTCAGCCTATAATAAATATAATAGTTACTTTTTCCTGTTAACCAAAGGAAAATTTACTTTCTGCCTTAAGAGTTAAATACTGCTATATATCAAAATCAAAATTTCTCACTGTGGCCTAGTGACTGATCTGGCTTCTGCTTGCCTCACATTCTATTCCCCCCTCCTCCATATGGTCCAGCCCTCAGGAGCCTTATGCTCATTCACCTTCCTCCACTCCAAGCCCTCCGCGCTGGCTTCTTCAGGGGCCTGGCACACCTTCTCACAGGCTCTCACAAGCCTGGTTCATTCTTCAACTCTCAGCTCAAGTTCTGCTCCTCACAGAGGTTTTTGCCTGTCTCCCTCATCTAAAGGAAACACTTTTCCCTCCTACCTCCCCACTTCTACAGCCAGCTTCATTTTATTTCCTTCACAGAATGTACCACAATCAGAAATTACCTTGGCCATTGATATATTTACTTTTTCACTGTCTCCTCCCACTAGAACTAAACTCCATGGGGTGGAAAGTGTGGGGTGGGGGAGGGGACTTGGTCTAACTTCCGCATCCCCAGCACCTTGAACAATGGCATATACTAGATACTTGGCAACTATTTGTTCTATGAAGAATAAATGCAATGGACAGTTCATTTTGTTTTTAAGAAACATTAACAGTGTGTGTTTATAGAATGACAGGATTAAACGTGTTCATGCCTTTTTATGGGAAATTGACTTTTGTTGTATTGTTAGATCATTATGAAATGAATATCTTTTCCCAAACTTTTTAATAAATTCAAAAAAGAATGAAAAAAGTTTTTATAATTTTTTTTTCAATCACAGGTCACTATTGCAGAAATATGCAGTAAAAAAGAACCAGCTATTTTCAAAAACAAGCATAAAGGAGTAAAACTCTGTTCAAACAAGCTGACCGAAAAAAGCTGACAAGAGCCAAAAAAAAAAAAAAGGCAATTAATTACAGGTATACAGATATAAAAGATGTTTTCACTGATTTTAACGAATTATTTTGAAAGACATGAGAATAGAGTATTTTACATTGCTGGGTTTCACTTTTAGCCTCAATCCATCACCAACTAATTAAACTCTTGCTGAACTTATTATTGGCCTGATAAACTTAAGCAAAGTCTTGGATCTCTATTAGAAGACAGAGAGTTTCCCCACCCCTGGTTCCTCAGACAATTAAAAAAAAATTCTAAAACATAAGCAATGAACTGTTCCTGAAACCTAATCTAAACTTTTTCTAAAATTATAAGTCCCATTCTTGCAAATGCTCCATGAAAAACTCAAACTAAAGTGTTAGTGTTAACAATAGATGTTTTAGAAATAAAGGTAACATTATTTAAATTAGAAAATTAGTGACAATGTTTGTAAAAATACTTTTCAGAAAATATTTTTACGCTAAGATATATTAACTATGATTATAAATGTGATTTTAAGGTAATGAAACTGATTTTTAGCTTAGATCCCTTAATTAACAGTCACATCTCATACATATTATATTTATTATAATTTGACTCTAATGGAGGGTAGAAGTGACTCATTTTAGAAAAAAGTTTTTGTATATTAAACAAATTAGAATTTTAAAAATAGAACTTGAGAAAGTTTGCATATTAAAGTTAATAGAACATTTAAAAAAATAGAACTTGACAAAGTCCTTCACATCCATTCTTAGGTAGTAAAAGGGGCCGTGGAAGGACAGCTGGATTTGAAAGTCTCTGAGGCTAAATGGACCTAACGTTGTGACTGAATGGGGATGCTAGTACCTGAGAGAGTGCTGGAGATGGACTTTGGGCTCCACTTTGGGTAGCAGGGTGGACTGTGGGAAAGACAGAAACTGGAGATGGCTGATTAGATTTGTGCAGGATAGAAATGAATTCAGGTTTTCACAGATTTACTTTCCATTGCCTCTAGGAATTCACATTCAGAGGGAATGGATGTCTAGCAGCCAGCTGGATGGATATGTCTGGAAGTCAGGAGAAATACTTTGGTTTGTTTTATGTATAATCTATGTAATAACATTAGTGTATTTAATAAATGGCAAAAAACTGCCCTGGCTGGTGTGGCTCAGTGGATTGAGCACCTGCCTGCAAACCAAACGGTCACTGGTTCAATCCCCAGTCAGGGCACAGGCCTGAGTTGCAGGTCAGTTCCCCAGGAGGTGGTATGTGCAAGAGGCAACCACACGTTGATGTTTCTCTCCCTTTTTCTCCCTCCATTCCCCTCTCTCTAAAAATAAATAAAATCTAAAAAAATAAATAAATGGACTTCCAGCCAAGATGCAGGCATAGGTAGATAACTTTGCCTCCTCGCACAACCAAAAGAAAGACAACAATAAATGTGAAAACAAAAAATAACCAGAACTGCCAGAAAATCAAACTATGGAAATCTGACAACAAAGGAGTTAAAGTGGAAACATTCATCCAGACTGGTAGGAGGGGCGGAGATGGGCAGCCTTGGTGGAGAGAACCATGGCAAGGCAGCTGCTGGTGAGCAGGGCAGTCCCACATTCCTGTGCGGATAAACCAGGAAGAACAACTTGGGAGCAAGACAGACTGGGCAACCCAGGGTTCCAGCACAGGAAAAAAAAGCCTCAACATTTCTGGAGATATAAACCTGTGGGGGTTGCAGTGGCAGGAGAAACTCCCAGCCTCACTGGAGAGTTCATTTGAGAGACCCACAGGGTCTCAGAATGTACACAAACCAATCCACCCAGGAATCAGTGCCAGAAGGACCCAATTCACTTGTGGGTAGCGAGGGAGGTGACTGAAAGCCAGGGAGACTTGAGCAAATGGCACTGTTCCCTCTAAAACCCCTCCCCCCAATACAGCACCACAACGCAGCTACGTAGGCTGCCCTACCCTGGTGAATACCTAAGGCTCTATCCCTTAAAATGTAACAGGAGTGCCAAGACAAAGAAATATGGCCCAAATGAAAGAAAAGATCAAAACTCCAGAAAAAATACAACTAAGTGGTAAAGAGAAAGCCAATCTATCACATGCAGAGTTCAAACCACTGGTAATCAGGATGCTCACAGAAATGGTTGAGTATGGTTGCAAAATAGAGGAAAACATGAAGGCTATACAAAGTGAAATTAAAAACATATATACAGAGAGCCCACAGTGAAGAGAAGGAAACCGGGACTCAAATCAACAATTTGGAGCAGAAAGAAAAAATAAACATTCAACCAGAACAGAATGAAGAAACAAGAATTCAAAAAAATGAGGAAAGGCTGAGGAACATCTGGGATAACTTTAAATGTTCCAATATCCAAATCATAGGGGTACCAGAAGGAGAAGAGAAGGAGCAAGGCATTGAAAACTTATTTGAACAAATAATGAAGGAGAACTTCCCCAATCTGGCAAAGGAAATAGACTGCTAGGAAGTCCAGAAAGCTCAGAGAGTCCCAAAAAAGTTGGACCCAAGGAAGCACACACCAAAGCACATCATCATTACATTACCCAAGAGTAAAGATAAGGAGAGAATCTTAAAAGCAGCAAGAGAAAAGGAGACAGTTACCTACAAAGGAGTTCCCATCAGACTATCAGCTGATTTTTCAAAAGAAACCTTATAGGTAAGAAGGGGCTGGAAAGAAGTATTCAAAGTCATGAAAGGCAAGGACCTACATCCAAGATTACTCTACCTGGCAAAGCTATCATTTAGAATGGAAGGGCAGGGAAAGTGCTTCCTAGATAAGGTAAAGTTAAAGGAGTTCATCATCACCAAACCCTTATTTAAAGAAATGTTAAAGGGACTTACCTAAGGAAAAAAAAGAAGATAAAAACTGTGAACAGTAAAATGACGACAAACTCATAACTATCAACAACTGAACCTAAAAAAACAAAAACAAAAGCCAACTAAGAAAACAACTACAACAGGAACAGAATCACAGAAATTGAGATCACACGAAGGGTTATCAGCGGGGAGGGGGTGGTGGAGAATGGGGGAAAAGATATAGGGAATAAGGAGCATAAATGGTAGGCATAAAATAGAGAGGGGAAAGTTAAGAATAGTATAGGAAAGGGAGAAGCCAAAGAACGTATATGTACGACCCATGGACATGAACTAAGTGGGGTGGGGGAATGGAGGGGAATAGAGAGGGAAAAAATGGGACAACTCTAATACCATAATCAATAAAATATACTTAAAAATAAAAAATAATTGACATAAACTAGTTACTAAGTTTTTTAAAACTTATTTATTATTGGTGTATACCATGGCATTAGAAGGCCATGAAAAGCTCTCAACTTAATGATCATTCCCAGGTTACAGAAATCAAAATTAATACCTTGAATGCAAACTTCCTCCTCCTAAACCAAAGAACTTCCTTTATATTGATTCTAAAACTTTCAGGTTCTACAAATGGATACTTGTTAAGAAATCTTTCATTTCATCTAAGATACAACTTCCTATAGCTTCTGCTTAGAATGTCCTATGAAAATGGAAATCATGTTCCAAATTTCTAAGTAAATCTTCCCTCCTTAAAGGAAACTTTCTTTGTTCCCTGTATAAGTTATTTATTGCTACGTAACAAATTCAACCAAAACTTAATGTCTGAAAACAACACATTTATTATTTCAAAGATTTTGTGGGCAAAGAATTTGGGTGCCCCCTTCAGGGTTTCCTATAAGGTTGCAATCTGTTGGCCAGGGATGAGGTTTCATCTGAAAATTCAACTGGGGATGGATCAACTTCCAAGCTTAAACAGTAGTTTTTGGCATTTGGTTTCTTGTGGGACTGAGGCTCTCAATTCTCCCTACTTGTTGGCTAAAGACCATCCTCTCAGTTCCCTGCCAAATGAGGCTCTCCTAAAGGACAGCTTGCTCTATCAACAAGTGCAAGCTAAAAATGCAATAGAGAGAGTCTGCTAGCCAGACTCACAATCTTTTGTAACCTAACTGCAGAAATGGTAGCTCATCAACCTTTTCTTATTTTATTGCTTGGGACAAGTCATTAGGTCCAGCCCACATTCAGGGAGGTGATTACACAAGGGTGTGAATACCAGGAGGTGAGATCATTCAGATCATTTTAGAAGTCTGTCTACCATACTCACTAATATTTTACCAATCTATAGGGGCAACACAAAAAGAGAAGTTAACTGCCATAAAAGCTAATTTTTCTATATACAGTTATGTGATTTTATACATGTCTGGGCCCTTTAAAATGTTGGTTTCTCAAAGAAAAGAACTAACCATTGAAGTGCTTACTTAGTACTCTAGAAGGTCAAAAACTACAAAAAAAAAAGATATATAGAACAATTTTTGAAATAAAAAGTGTGTTTCTGTCTAAAGTTACTTGGAAAATATAGTGGAGACTTTTTTAAATGTGCTTTTTAGTGGGATTCTTCCAAGACTGCCTTTTAAAATGATTCTCAAGACTCCTTTTTTTTTTTTACAAATACAAATTTCCCAACATCTGTCAAAGTGTAACTCTTAGAATACTTTACACTGAACTTACAAATGTGGCACTGAAAACAAGTATTTCTTGTAGTCTGCCAAATTTCTGCCACATTGGAAAATACACAGATGATTGTTTAACACTGTGTGCCACTAGACAGGAATTATATTTCACATCTTTTTTAAAAATTTTATTTATTGATTTTAGAGAGAGAGGGGAAGGGAAAAGAGAGAGAGAGAGAGGCATCGATTTACTGTTCCACTTATTCATCCATTCATTGGCTGCTCCTTTTATGTACCCTGACTAGGGATGGAACCCTCAACTTTGCTGTATGTGGGCGACACTCCAACCAACTGAGCAACCCAGCCAGGGCTATATTCCACATCTTAATGAGAAAATACTTTCTCTTAAACTTAACTTAGTGCATTAAAAAACATTTAATAATTCAACAATTTTAAACTATTTTATTTTATTTTATCCTCACTCAAGGACATCCTCATTGATTTTAGAGAGAGGGGAAGTGAGGGAGAGCGAGAAGGAGGGAAACATCGATGTGAGAGAAAAACATCGATTGGCTGCCTCTCTCGCTGTACCCCAACAGAGGATCGAACCTACAATCTAGGCATGTGCCCTGACCAGGAATTGAACCCATAACCTTTTGCTCTGTGGGACATTGCCCAACCAACTGAGCCATACTGGTCAGGGCCATTTTAAACTATTTTGAATACCAGCAGTCACAAAGAGATTTTCACTTCCACAAAGAGCAGAATCCAAAAATGGATTTTCAGAATATAATTTTTATCATTTTTAAAAACCCTGATTACTAAAATAAGAGACATAAACAGTCATAATCCCACCACCAAGAAATAGCCACCATGAAATATTTTGGTATTGAAATACGTAGCTATAGGTATAGGTTATAGATCTATACAAATCTGTGTCTAAGTCTGTACTGTTGGACATAGATATATTTTAGAAATTTAAATGTGTGTGTAATTTTACCACAAATGAGGTCATACTCCTTTTTATAATGATACATGAAATTGTTATAAAACAAAGCTTAACAGAGCAACTAATTTTCAGTAAGGCATTGTTAAACATATTTCTAGCAAAGTAACGTTAGAAGCAGGTTACGTGAGTGCTCAGCACAGCAATGAGACAGTCCTGCACACATTGCTAAAGCTGCCGTTCCCAGATGAGTGAGCTATGAACCAGCTCAGAAAGCCATCTGATCCGTGCCATAGTGTTTTAGCCATATTATTTTGATCTTTCCTTTACTTCTTCATATTTTTCTACAGCTTTTTATTGTTAGGTAACTCCCTCATTAAAATCTTTCCCCAGTGTCTGAATCTAAATTATTAGTTTCTGAATCACAGATTTATTACTTTTTCTCAGAGCAAACCTCACTTTGGATACATCTTTCTTTGACATTTTAACCAGCTTTGCTTCTCTCTGCCATCCAAACTAGTCATCATAGTAACTGACTTGCTATATTTTTCTTTTCCCTACTGTCTCCCTCACTACTATTTATGGCCTCCTGGGTTCAATGGTTAGTTCCATTCTTGAAACTATTAAACCTATCTCACATCACAATTACATGTGTAAACCAAACTCATCCACTTCTCCTCAAGTTATTTATATTTGCCACCTATTCTCTTTCTCCAGTATTGTTTCTTTACCCTAACTAATACCTGGGAATTATCCTCAGCTTCTCTCTCCCTTTATCCAATCTGATCTCTCTCTATTAAATCCTGCTTCTAGATGCCTCCTAAATTTGTTCATTCCTTGCCATTTTCTTTGCCTTCTCCCTAATCCAGGCCAAAACTGCCTGCAACTGCACTTTAGCAACAATGTCCTGAATGGGATTAGGGCCCATATGTCCCCATTCCTTTGTCCCTCTATCTAGGCTACTCTTACTGTAACAGTCAGTGAGATATAAGGAGAGAGGACTGGAGTTTGAAATCAAGAGCCCAAGGATAAATTCCCTCTGCCACCTCAGATGCGACCTTCAGCATAGTTCTTTCCTATCTCTAGGCCTGGGAGTTTCCTTATCTGCAAAATGGCAAGTTGGACCGTCCACATGGGCTCTAAGCTTCCATGTACTTTAACAATCTTCTGCTCTCACCCTTCTATTCTCAAGGAACAGCCATGACAACTTTTCCAGAGTGCCCCCACTCCCTAAGATCACAGCTGTTACCCACTGTTTTCCAGCTTTCACTGTCCCTTACATCCAGATTGTTCACTTTACTACATCCCTAATGAGTCCCAGACTTTCCACTGTAAATGTCAGTTCCTTGTTCTATTGTTCTTCTTCTCCTTCATTTGTAAATTGTTATTTTAAAAAAACCCTTATGGAGTGACTGCTAATCTACAAAGGGCACTTTGCCAAGTCCCAGGAATATCAAGGTAAAAGACATAATCCTTGCCCTTAAAGAATTTACCACTTTATTAAGGATGTGGGTTAGTATCAAACACAGTAGTGTGGTAAGTGCTGTGCTAAAGAATGTAATATATCCTAGTTATTTGGGAGCAGAAAGCAGCATTACTTAACAAGACCCAGTACCTAGAAAGCCTTCAAAAAGGATGTGCACATTCCAAGCTGTCCTTCAATTTTTAAAAAATTTTTAATTAATTTGAGAGAGGAGAGCAAGAGAGAAACATCTATTTGTTGTTCCACTTATTGATGCATTCATTGGTTGATTCTTGCATGTGCCTTGACCAGGGGGATCCAACTGCAACCTTGGCCTATGGGGACAATGCTCTAACCAATGCTCTACCCAGCCAGGGCCCAGTCCTTCAAGCTTAAAAGGGAAAGCAAGAATTAAGGAGAAAAGAAAGTGTGTCCTATTGCTCCCCTTCCTTGAGGATTGGAGAGAAGAGGATGAAGCTTATCAGGAAAGGGCATATTGGGACAAGTGCCAGATTGGAATTCTGAGGCATAGGGGTAAGAAGCAAGTAATGAAGCTGGTCATGATGAACAGACTGGATGTCACCTGAAGGAATTTGGACTTTATCTGAGAAAAGGGTGAAATATGTGCTGAATTTGGACTTAGACAACTTGTTTACTGGTCTGTTACTGGGAAAAGGTGATCAGTTTGGAGGCACTGAAACGTTCAAGCTGATAGCAAGGAAAATCCAGTAGGGGGAAATGCTAGCCTGCCAAAAATTGTCCTGGCAGGCAGGTTGGTCCACTAAAGACGCCACAGTGACCCGATGCCTTCCGGCCTCATCAAGCTAACTGCCTTCACTCAGACCCTGCCTAGGGCCATCCTCCAGCCTCCACGTCACAGAGAATAGGACCCCACCTACCTCAAGCCCGCGAAGCCAGAGGGGACGGTAGTCCCAGAGACCTCGCGAGAGTTCTCCGTGAGCCACTGACAGTCCAGGAGCTTTTGGTCGCCTGGCAACCATGAATGGACGGTTGAGGAACTTGGAGCTGGCGAAATTTACCAAACCCGAATTACTAACCCGGCTCATCCTGCGACCCGTGAGGTGTATTCAGGGAGGAAGCCTGGGGACCAAGGAAACTCTACAGCCACGTTTCTCAAATTTGTCTGCCAGTAAGACTCCTGGGGCACTTGTTGAAATGCAGATCCCTGGGCCTTATCACTAAACATCTAGAATTTCTAGGAAAAGCCTGGAAGTCTGGATTTTAAACAAATGGCTATAATCAGGCAAGATTGGGAGACGGTTCTAGAGGAGGGAGACATGGGTGGAGGGATGGCAGCGGAGCTGAGGGAGCGGGGTCTGTGGGTGAAGATCTAGTTTGAAAAGGGGAAAGCCTGCCTTGACCCTTAGATCAGTTGGTTAGGGCGTTGCCCACTCCCTCTCCCCAAAATACGCCAAGGTTGCGGCTGGACCTCCAGTCAGGGCACATGCAAAAATCAACTAATGAATGCATCACTGACATCACTAAGTAGAACAACAATTCATATTCTTTCTTTCTCTCTCTCTCTCTCTCTCTCTCTCTCTCCTTCCCTCCCCCCTTCCTCCCCTCCCTCTCTCGCCACGCCCCCTCCACCGCCTTCCTCCTCTCTCTTTTTAAAATCAATGAATTGAAAAAGGAAGAGAGAGAGAGAAAGGAAAGAAGTAAGGAGGGAGGAGGGAAGGGGCGGAGAGAGAGAGAGAAAGAAAGAGAGAGAAAGAAAGGAAGGAGGGGAGGGAGGGACGGAAGGAGGGAGAAAAGAAAGAAGGAAAGTCTGAGAGCATCAGTGATTCAGAACATCTGGAGCCGCTGAGCCCAGCTAAAGGCAGTATACATTGAATTTGAAATGTCCACTGCATCTAGGTAGTAGGAGCCCCAGGATGCTGAAAGCCAAGAGGTCCCCCCCAGCATGGATTCCCCACAGCCTGTAGAACAGCTCCAAGCTGTCCCCAACTGGAGAGCTGGAGAGAGAGAGATCCTAGCAAGTGGAGCCCCGAGACAACAGATATCTAGTAGGGAAAAAATATGAAAAAGTAGTTTCTCAAACTTTAGAAAATAATGAACCTCTTTTAAAAGAAAACTATGGACACCCCACAAGTGTTGACATAATTATTATAATGTTCAGAAATGTATCCAAATCCAAACTAGGTTCAGTTTAAACTCCCGAAGCTTATAATTTCTCTAAAACAAACTACAGTACCAATGAAGTTTATATTATTATATGAAGTTGAAAGCATTCACAAGATAAATGGTGGTGTGTTGGTGACACTAAATTCTCTTTTGTGGATCTCACTGCTTTGATGCAGGCCCTTTTGATTTAATAGTCTCTATTATGGTATGTTATGGGTTGGTTCAATTCTCTCCCTTTCCCCATTCAAGTCCCTGGAACTTTTTCCTGTAGTTTGCTGAGGAGGTCCATTGGCCTTCCCTTGCTTTAATAGATAAGTAATTTGCCTTTTTCTTTTTCTAATAATCTGAGAGAATTAACGTTTTTTCTATACAAATACCAATTAGTGCCATGGAACCTGGAGACAAAATCCATTTACATGCATGAGGATTCAGATGATCCAAAATGTCTGTTTGGCTTAGGTTCGAAAGCAGAGTCTGAAGCAAAAACTCTGTGATAATACCTTTTGGGGTATGTAATAAAAGTATAAAGACATGAAGAAAGATGTCTACATTTATGATAAACTAAGTTTAAAAGCATTAAGAGGAAGAAAGGTATAGATGGGCTCCAAATGAATTTGTAATTTTTTATATTTTAAAATTTTTATTTATTTATTTATTTTTAGAGAGAGGCAAAAGGAGAAAGAGAGGGAGAGAAACATCTGTGTGTGAGAAATACATCGATTGGCTGTCTCCTGCACACCCCCTCTCCCTTCCCCAGGAATTGAGCCCACGGTCTTTTGGTTTGCAGGCCAGCACTCAGTCCACTGAGCCACACAAGCAAGGGCCTAATATTTTATATTTTATACTGACCTGTGGGTCCATGGGTGTGGTATTCTTTATACTTTTATGATGATATATTTTATGAAGTATTTTTAAGCAAGATTAAAAAAAGTTATCTTAATTAGAAACTTTGTTTAGAATGTTATTATTATGTTTGAAATTTGATCTGTAAACAATAATCTTTCATGCCCATAATACCACACAAATTGAGGTGTTTGGTTGGTGAAATCCCAGACACACTGGAATAATAATGTTCAATTTTATTTTATTATTTTTTAAAAGATTTTTTATTTATTTTATTTTTAGACAGGGGGAAGAGAGGGAAAGAGACGGAGAGAAACATCAGCATGTGGTTGCCTCTCACACGCCCCCTACTGGGGACCTGGCCCACAACCCAGGCATGTGCCCTGACTGGGGAATCGAACTGGCGACCCTTTGGGTCGCAGGCTGATGTTCACTCCACAGAGCTACACCAGCCGGGGCGTAATGCTCAATTTTAAAGTGTATTTTTCTGTGTACATTTTTAACAAGAGAATAAAAAGCACAATTGGGGAAACTGGGATATGTGTTACCTAAATAGCTATATCTCCTAGATGATTGCAAAAAATGAGTTATCTAAAACTATGGACCACATATGCATATCTTACAGCAATATTTGATTAATAGCATGTTCCCCTTATTTAACAGCCTTCATATATTTCAGACAAAATGGTGATGTGAACAGTGTTCACCTTATCTGTGAACAAAACAGTAGAATAATAATGATGATAGCACACATTTATTGATCTATGTACCAGGCACTGGGTAGAACACACTATACATGATTATCTTTTGTAATCCTCACACTATCCCTTGGATATTGTCCTAATTTTATAAGAAACTAAGGTAACATGCCCAAGGTTGCCGAACTAGTGAGCCTTGGAGGAAAAATTTGAAACCAGCAGTCTGGGTTGAGAAATACTACATTATGTTACCTCTTTATGGATTATAGTTGTAGTAGCATAACAAAACTCAAGGTCAGTCCCATTTTCAAGTATTTTGCGCCATTGTCCTATGTATATATTCAAGGTTTTCAAACCACCATTTTTCTGATTTGGGGGATTAGTAAGTATGATCACCACAAATCCTGTGGAAAAAGAAGCCAGGAGACCCAACCTCATTCTTACATTCTATTAGATTGGTTTCTTCACATGAGAATACTAGATAATATTCCTTTTAAATTTTTTTTTTATTTTAGAGAGACAGAAACATCGATTTGTTGTTCCACTTACTTATGTCTTCATTGGTTGATTCTTGTATGTGCCCCGACCAGGGATTGAACCCACAACCTTAGTATATTACAATTACGCTCTAACCAACTGAGCTACCAGGCCTGGGCTAGATGGTATTCGTTCAGATCCTCTTTTACTCCAAGAGAGAAGAATAATATTTTAACAGATGCCCACAATAAAAATTCAATAGAGAGAGGAAAAGACTTAAAAGTAAACGAACCTGGTGTTTTAATTAATTTTGGTATTTTAAATTTTTTAATAAAAAGAATTAGGTCTAAAAACTTAGAAAAATGACTAAATGCTGCTAAAATATCTATGAACTAGTTAATCCGATAGTTTTATATAAAAAAGCTAAACAGTCAAAATTATTTATCCTAAATTGCTATAGTAATAGTATTTTTTTCTTTAATTTTTAGAAAGTTGGGCATAGAACAATACCTAAACCTGCGTCTTGACATGGCATCAGAACAGAGCTATTGCTGAGAGTTTGATTTATAGAGAAATCATGGTTCGACTGACCTTGGATCTAGTTGCCAAAAACAGCAACCTTAAACCCAGAAAAGGAGAAACCACTTTACAATACCTGAAGAAAATAACACATATAAATTTTTCAGACAGAAATATAGATGCAATTGTAAGAACTCTGAAATTATTTTGTTTTTATATCATTAACAATGTAAAGTTTAGATATTGGTATCAATACATACCTTCTTATTAACTATATTTTGATTATACTTACTAACTATATTTTCATTAGTCAGCTTTACATTGTGTTATCACTTAATTTCCTGCTTGTGATGTTAAACTTATTAAAATTATTTCTATAAAATATACCATTGTGATTGTTAAATATGTGTTCCCCTAAAATACTCTACAGTGTAGCAAACTATTGGGTTGGCCAAAAAGTCTGTTTAGTTTTTTCTGTAAAATAAAAGGCACATTTTTCATTTTCACCAATAACTCTATTGATTTGGATATTTTGAGTATGTCAGCTATCTCCCCCATGGTATAACGTTGATTGTTCACAATTAATACCTCGATTTGATCTCTATCAACTTCAACTGGTCTACCTGACCATGAAGCATCATCCAGCAAGAAATCTCCAGCACAAAACTTTACAAACAACTTTTGACCTGTTCAATCAGTCACAGCACCTTCACCATACACTGCAAAAATCTTTTTTGGCATTTTAGTTGTGTTTTTATCTTTCTGGAAATAATAAAGCATATTATGCTGAAAATGTTGCATATTTTCTTCCATCTTCAGTAAAATAGCTACACAAAAATTCACCAATTTTGATAAGTTGTTTTGAAATGAACACTTATATGACAGCTGTCATAGTACAATCTAACAAAATTGTTTCAAATGAAGTTAAAGGCAACTAAGGGCTACTAGAGCCATCTTATAAACAAACTAACTTTTAGGCCAGCCCAATAGATTTGAAAGCATGTGCTGGAAAATCATTTCAAAGATACTCATATATAATTCCAGAACCTTGGAATATGAATTTTTAACATACCAGAACATTAAGAATTAACTATGTGAGTACCATATTTCAAAACTTTAACAGGGAAATCTTTCACACATAATTTAATGTTTGTATAAGTGTAGGTTATACTCTCAGTTAAATCATACAAAATTGTTTACTTGGATATACTCTGAAACTATATTTTCTCTATATTAAGCCACTTCTTCGCTTTAATTCGGGAAACTTTAATGGCAGCAATAGCCTATTGTAAGCCACTGGTATTGGTATCCATTGTCTATAATAAAATGCTGAAGACTATAGATGAGAGGAAGTTTCTTGAAAACATATGAGCTACATGAGAAAGCAATCATGTCTATTTTGTCCATCTCTCTCTAAATTCCCAAGTACTGTGCCTGACTCTTATTAAATGCTTAATAAATATTTATTGAATGAATGAATGAATAAACCCTACCCAGAAACCCTATCCAGCTTCCAGTCTATATCCCTTTCCAGTTTCCTGGTGATCCTTCTCCCATGAATCCAACTTCCCAAACCTCATGTTCTCTTGTTGCCCCAAGCTCTCTACCTCATCATACATGTTGCTCTCTCCAGAACGTCCCTCCCTTTATATTTCTTTGGCCCCTCACTATCAATGCTCCTTCAGTGTGGATGACCTTTGTTAGGAGGAAAGCAAACTGGTGTAAAGTAATTTACACTATGATAAGAATTACTTGTAAACTTAAGTTCCCATGATGTAGTTGTATTTTAAAAGATCTTACTTAATGAAAGCTGAGATATTTTTTAGCAAAACTTTACCCTATCTCTTGCCTTACTTCGTTTAGGCTGACTCTACCAACATACAAGAAATGACAGCTTTTTAAAATACCTTTAATTATTTTTCTTATCTCAAAAGTAATTGGTGTTCATTTGTATAAAATGCATATAAAAAGAAAGAAACTGATCTGTAATTCTACCATGCAGAGAAAACCACTATTAACATTTAGATAATGTCCTTCCAGCCTTTTTACTAGGCATATATTCATATACTTTTACACTACTGGGTCATTGAATGTACTGTTCTCAGTTTATTATGAAACCTATAAGATATTACTGAAGAAACTAAAGAATATTTAATGGTTATATAGTATCCCCTTTACTACCATTATCATAGTTTATTAACCCATTGTTCTTGAATATCTCGATCACTTCCAATTTTCAGTATTATAAATCACAATCTGTAGGTTTGGAAGTAAAGGACCTGACTTGTAATGTTGAAGCAGTAATTTGTTTAATGTTTCATCTTCCAAAGAAGCCTAATTGCTTCCAAGAAAAACTGCTTGCTCTGGGAAAATCTTTCTTAACAAATACAATTTTATTGATATAGTTATGGAATGATAAAACCTAGAGCTAATTTTATAATTATTCTAGTCTTATTTTGACTGTGTAAGAATAGTGAAATACTGTTCTTTTATGTTAACCTTAATGGAAATTACAGAATGATTAAGTGATAAACTTTCTTAAAAACAATTTTCAGAAGAAATTAAGTATGACCTGTTTTTGTTTTCCTTTTAGGAAGACCTCTCTCTTTGCAAAAATCTTCGTGTTTTATATTTGTATGATAATCATATTAGTCAAATAAATAACTTGAATTTTGCCACGAATATGACTCACCTGTACCTACAAAACAATTGTATTTCATGTATGGAGAACCTCGGGTCATTAAAGAAACTGGAAAAACTGTAAGTGCCTTTTTAAAGTAATGTAATTTTTCATCATCATTACAGTAATATTTTTGCAAGTGCTTATTTCTATTATCTGTAGTTTTGTGGAACAGGTCACAATTTTTATTCTCTTTTAGTATCATTAGTACAAAATAAATTGTTTCCTATGTAATACCAGACAATTTGTGTTTTATTAAGCCTGGTATACTTTTCTTCTGCAGGAGCTTGAGTTGTCTTAAGGGCTTATAGGAATACTCAAAAGTATCCTTATGGAGGCTCAAATGGTGAAAAAAGTTTCCATGGAACTCAAATTAGTTCTGTGCCTTTTAGAATCAAATAGCTCAAAAGGTCAGCGTCATAGAATTGATAATGTTGATATAGATTTGATTGTAAAATGGCATTTACTGTGCCTTTAATAATTTTAATTAAACAATGAACACTGGTGGATCCAATTTCCCCAGAATGAAAGAACTATCAGTGCTTCAGAAAAAGTGGGCCAAGGGCCTTAGAATGGGGAGATAGGAATAGTGGGGCGGGGGGGAACGCTGGGTTGCTTGAGTAGCCAAATCAGGATTTCTGGGGATTAGGCCCAGAAGTCTTCATTTTGAACCTACAACCTAGGTGATTCTTCTGCACCCTACCTGTGAGAAACACTGGCAGACAGTTTAATAAGGATTATGCCAATTCTCTCACTTAAAAAAAGTAAACCTACCTCCTAGACTAAAGTATAAGAATCATATAGAAAAGTCTTTCATTGCTTAAATATTAAGAGAACATTATGTAAAATTTTCACACAACTCAATGATTGTTATGATGTTTTTATCATGTTTACAGACCATGATATTTATAGAATGTCTATTTAAAATTATGTCTAATATTTGCAGCTACCTGGGAGGCAATTACATTGCTGTCATAGAAGGTTTAGAAGGATTAGAAGGACTAAGAGAGCTTCATGTTGAGAGTCAGAGGCTTCCCCTTGGAGAAAAGCTTCTGTTTGATCCAAGAACTCTTCATTCTCTGGCAGTAAGACCATATTTGAGTATTCTAACAAAGCATGTAGAGATTAACAGTTATAGTGGAACAGGAAGGTGGTGAAGGGTTATTTGGACATTGTACATACTCTGAGTAATTATAGGCCAACTGAGAGTTTATTTGAGGGCTAAAACTAATTTTTCCCACATAATGCCTTCAGAGACTCAGCAGCTATAAAGTGGAGATAACACCTGCTTCTAGACCTACTGCAAGGATCAAAAGAAGGATGTTAAATGTTATGTAAAGTATGAAGTTCTATCAGATGTTAATTCACTCATAATTTGGACCTTGGTGATTATTATGACACAAAAGCCTAAGGAAACAGGAGTGCACTTTAGGCAAATTTTAAACAACCTACAGAATCATTACAATAAGTAGTTTTTTCACTGGATTCAGATTTGATTGTAGGTTGCACTACATATATGGCTCTGACTCATCAGAAGCAGATAGGTTGGGAGTCCTGGGTTTGTTGCTCAAGCTGTCACCTGACATCACAGGGATGTGTCACCGCGAGTTGACAAGGCAGAGGGCACCATGGAGGCTTTTGCTAATCCTGAAAGCAGGATTTGTTAGAGATAAGCTACCTTCATTCTGGGCAAGGGTCAGAAATAGAACATGGCTATTATATTTAGAGATTTCATTGGTTTTATTTTAGAGGGCTCAGAAATGAAGGGCAGAATAAGGTTTCTGAACCAAACATATAACAATTAAGAGATAGTGCTTTAAATTGCAAAAGAAAGAAGTGACTTACCATATTTTGTAGAGTGCACACCCATGATTTTGGCCCAAACTTTCAGGAAAAAAAACTTTCATTTTAATTTTTAAATTCAATTAATTAATTAATTAATTATATTTAGATGCTTGTTTTTTGTATTATTAAGGGATTTTATCATTTATTTTTGAACATATTATGGCACAAGAAATTTTATGTAACAAATAATTACAAAACACAAGAACAAATACAAAGTATTTCAGGTACTACCCATGTACAATGTGCATCCTTATTTTTTCCTCATAAATGTGGGCAAAAGGTGTGCATGTACACAGCAAAATAGAATAGTGCTATCACACTCCTTCTGTCCTCCTCATAGAATCAACTGTGTCTCAGCTCAACCTCAACTGATCCAAGTAGATTGACCCTACTGTAGGGATGACTAGTTTTACTACAAAACTCCACTGAAAATATTTTTGCTTACTCAATTTTTGCATAGTTTCAAGCAGATTCTGAAATTCTAAATATAAGGCAAAATTTTTAAAGCTGTATTTCAAGTCTTAAAAAGTGTCAGGAAGTATCATCTCCATATTAGCTATGTGTGGATGCCTGGGTGGGAAGACTCCATCTTGGTAGAGATTCCTGAGCCTTAGATTTTAAGATGGCTTTGTTTAGTGCTGCTCTACTGTATATTTATGTCCTCATTAATAGGTGATATTGAAATTCTTGTTACTTGGCTAATTATTATTCTAAGTTCTTCTGAGCATATGGATTGTCAAGAGAAAACTATACAGAGATAAAGATAAAAATAAAAAACAGCTTTCTTTAATTCTTAGTCAATGTTTTCTGTTCAGAAAAACAAAGACAGCCCTGGCTGGTGTGGCTCAGTGGATTGAGTGCTGGCCTGAGAACCAAAGGGTTGCCGGTTCTATTCCCAGTCAGGGCACATGCCTAGGTTGTGGGCCAGGTCCCCAGTACGGGGGCGTGTGAGAGGCAACCACACATTGATGTTTTCCTCTCTCCCTCTTTTCCCCTCTCACTAAAAATAAATAAGTTAAAATCTTTAAAAATAAAAAATAAAAAAAACAAAGACAAAAATGATTTCTTCCTGTATAAGTACAAATTTTAGTTACCTTTAATACAAAATGATAATTTCCTTAAGCTGAAGTATATTTTCTACATTGTTATCATTTGTTAATTCTTTTTTTCTTTCTTTGCTGCTTGATTCTTAGCTCCTTTTTTCTATAAATTTTTCTTATATCTTGATCAAACTTATGAAAAATAGTAAGTTATATCACAATCACTATAGTTCTAAATATTCCATCTGAAAAAAATATGACATAGAAACAAAATCTCCATGGGTTTTTATTTTCTTGCCTAAAGAGCAAAACAGTCTGAACTGATAAATCTAAAATGTTTCACAGATTAGGATTTCTAGTTCCTATATATAGTGCTTAAATAGGCTATTTACTAATGCTAATTTAATTATTTTCTTACAGAAATCCCTCTCTATATTGAATATCAGCAATAATAATATTGATGACATGAGAGACTTAGAAATACTGGAGAATCTTAATCAGCTCATAGCAGTTGACAACCAACTTCTGCATGTGAAGGTAGTATAAAGAAAAATTAGTTTTAAAATATTTAAATGAAATTGTGATTGAAATAACTATAAAATATATTACTTTAAAAACTCCTGGATTTGTTCTAAAACTAGCTTATGGTACTTCTTAGTGTATTTATTTGCATAATTCTGCCACCTTACCTAGTTTTTCTTCTATATCCAATGCCTCCATCCCTCACCAACAGAAAAAAAAATGTTTCCCTGAGAAGGAAGTCATGATTTTTATTTTCCATCAAATGTTTTCCTCTAAAGACTAGATTTCTTGCCCCTTATATCTGCTCTCCCAATGAATGAGTTTCTACTACTGTGACTAAACCTGAACTCTCTCCTGGCTACTCCTTCTTGGGGAAGCACCTGTATGTTGAACTTATTTTAATTTGCACTAGCTATATTCATGTCATGTTATGTCATATCGTGCCATATTCATTCAATTATTCATTCAAATATGTATTGGTCACCTACAGATTTTTCAGGCGCTGTACTGCTCTGTGTAGAACAGAGGAAGGACGGATACAATCCCAGGGCTCAAAAAACCCATAGGCAACAAGTAGCAAGACTGTAATGTGATTCTGCTTTCATAAGTACTGTGGAAGCACTAACTCTGCCTGGAAGACTGCTGGGAAATAGTCATCTGTGAACTGAGCCATTGCCTTGGCTTCACAGTTTCTGGCTTGTAATGGGGTGGGCTGTGGTATAATTTCTTCACAGGGAACCACAGAAGAAAGAATGGGCTTATATTTCCTTCATAAACAGCACTCTTGTTTTCAAAATGACTTCCAGGCAGCTTTCTGCTGACCCTAAAATTCAAACCTATTACCTGGTGAATCCTGTAACTACTATAAAGAGTAGATAACTATGACAGTAAGCTTCAATGTCTTCTACTATAAAGGAATTCCTCAAAATATCCAAAATGCCACTGAACAATCACAGTAGATGTTTAAAATAAAAAGATCAATAAGAAAGCAGGACTTGATTTTTTCAATATACAACATGAAGAATGCAAGGAGTTTGTAGGATAGATTTTGCAGTGAAAAATATTTTAAATTTTAGAGAGCTCTTCTAAATTTTTTAAATTGGGCATTTTGTATTCACCAGAATTATTTAGTTTTCCTATGATTTTACAGTATTTTTATCAATAATATGATTTTGTGATAGATGGGTAGTCTTATATCAGATATATATGTGATCCTACTCAAAGTGACAGAGCCTGGAGTTTAGGTCTTTGATTAAGTAAAGAAGAGCTAAGCTATGCACAATCCTCTAAGCTGTTCCACATTCACTCATTTGGAAATAGGAACAGAATGGCCAAGCACAGAAACTCACCTTTCCTGGGGAGACAGTGGTGGAGAATGTCAGTCTCCCGGATTGGCATCAATCTTAAGTATAGGATAAGTATTTTCCCTAAATGTTTTTGTAAGTGCAGGTTCTAAGCACAATGCTTGGCAAGTAAGTGTTCAGTAATAAGTGGTAAATATATGAATATATCTTGAAAAATCTGGCTAGTTGTTAATTTTCATAATTATCAAGACTCATTTCCGTTATTGTCATTACTTTTAAAGTCTTATTCTAGTATGCTTTTAACTTTGAAGAGAAAAGAAGAGTTTGATAACAGGATAAAAATACTAACCTCCAAATCATTCCAAAGGAAGTTTTTCTGAATGACATTAAAACCAAGCTATTTCGCCTACAATGATTATTCGTAGGCCATGTTAATAATGCATAACTGGGATAAATGTATAACCAAAATAAGTAATTTCATTATTGCTGATTATTCAGTCTAACGATCAATGTCAAAGTAACCAAATAATATTATTAAAACTTAACTCTATTTGAGCTACCTTGTATAGCTTTTTCTGAACCTCCCTACCAAATTAATCTATTCAAAAATATTTATTATATTATGTGTGCCAGGCACTATTCTAGGCCCTTGGAAAAACATGTTCTAGGCACTGGGGATACAATGATAAATATGACAAGATCTCTCTCCTCAAGGAGCTCGCATTATAATGAGACAGGGGAGGGGAACAGTCAGGGAAAAATAAGCAGTGAAGATTGTGAAAAGTGCTATGAAGGAATTAATTACAATGACATAACTGAACAATCAGATTAGCCAGAAAGGCCTCTGAGCAAATGATATTTATGCTGAGATCTAAAGTATGAAAATGAAGAAATCTGGGCAGAGAACTAGGAAAAATAACACGCCAGGCATATGGAACAAAAGATAAGTCCAAAGAAAGCTTAAAGTGTCCAAGGAACAAAAAAGAGGCCAGTTTACTGTGATAGCAACCCCAGTGCCTAGCTTAGTTTCTGAAATGTTGTAGGTGCTCAGTAAGTAATTGTTGAATAAATAAAGTCAACAATACAACACGAGATTAGAAAGGAAGGTATAGGAACTCGATCATAAAGGTCCTTTTAGGAGTAGTATGAGAAGATGGTTGCTTGGAAATGAAAAGGAGTAAATGGATGGCAGGTAAATTTTTAGACTGAACCCACAAAACTTGCTTGAGTAGGATGTGTAGGAATAATGAAAAAAGAAGAATCAAGGGTGCCTCCTAGCTTTTTGTGTGAGGAAACGGGGAGAGAGTGGTAGCCTTTACAAGCTGGGGAATACCAGGAAGGAATAAAATAATTCCTTCTGTTGAAATATCTATTGGACATTGAAATGGATATGTCAAGTAGGTATATGTCAAGTAGGAATCCAAAGGAGAAGTTAGATCGGAAAGTTTGGGAATCAACAGCATTATATGATATTTAGAACCACGCAATTGGGTTAAAAAAAAAAGTAGACGTAATAAATGAGGCCAAGATCAAGCACAGAAATACTCCAATATTTAGAGATCATTTAGATGAGAAGGCAACAGTAGTCAATGACGTAAGGGAAGACAAGAGAAAAAGGAACTTCAAGAAAAAGGGAAAGGCCATTTGTACTGAATGCTGATGAGTAGTAGACATGAGGACAAACAAAAGGTTAACATAAGTCCATTGGATTTAACAACAATCAGACTGTGTCTGGTCAAGTAGCATGTATTATGCATGTTTCAGAATAGAGTGCCTTGGTAAGGATTTGCATTGTTTTTCTTTTACTCAAATCTGCATGAACATATGAGACACTTCTTTTCTTATTGTTTGAGAAACCATAACAATACTTCATGAACTATTTCCCTGTACCTGAAATTTTAGTATATAAACTAAAAACAAAGAGAAGGGAAAATTAAAAGACTATGTGGATATAATACCTTTAAAACAAAGTTACAGGGGACAGGTTTAATTTGTGAAGTTGAACCAGTGGTTCAAAAATCACAGCAGAGGGCAATGCTGAAAAATGGGGATTTAGTGAAAGATAATTCTGAAATGTTAGAGGGCTTGTTTTCCTCCCTCTTATGCACACAAACCAGGCTTTGCTCCCCAAATTCTTCCTGTGTGATTTAAAAACCTTGGGCAAGAGATTAAAGAAATCCTCTCTAGGTGAACTGACAAGCCCAAGAGAAAACATCTCCCAATTCAGACATGTAAGGGTTCCACAGTGAAAATGCCAGCAGCATAACCAATTGCTCTACAGTGAGGCCAGCCAGTCAGCAAGCCTGTCCTTCACACAGAGGTCTCATTTACTTTCATGAAAGAACAGTTATCTCAGATCGCTAGACATCTGAACCTTCTAAAATCAAAGAAACAAAAAGAAAGAAGAACTCTGAAGAAACAGAATATAGAAACAGAGAAAAGCAAAAACTTTAACAAATTCCACTATAATTAATTTCTTAATGGAAATAAAAAAGGATTCTATAACCTTTATATAAAAACAGAATTCTCTTTAAAAAAAAAAAGGAACATTAAGTGAATGAGAGGACTTAGAAATTTAAAATGGAGTGAAGTTAAATAATCAATATAAAACTTAAATGATAAAATTGGGTAAGTCTCCCAGAAAACAAAAAGGGGAAGAATGTAAAAAAGAAACATAGAACATTAGTTCAGACTATCCAATATATAACTAATAAGAGTACAAGAATCAGTAGGTATTGGTGGTATAGTGATGAGCATAGCTGCCTTTCAAGAATCAGGAACTAGGGAAATAAAATTACATTTAAAATAACATAGTGGGCCATGAGGTATTAACCAAGACAAGAATCATCATCACCCTCAAAAAATAATTAATTAGACAAAATATGTGAAGCAACTTTTTCAGACATTATACAGGACTGTGATCCCTAGGAGAAAGAAAACAAACAAGGTGAGCTCTCCAATGGTCCCAGTTTTCTGCCGGAAGGCACTTTCCAGACCACAGTCCAGGGAGAGAAATAGCAAACAAGAGCCATGAAAATGCAAATCAGAATTGGAGAAGTCAGTCAAGAAAAACACTCAGAAATGACATGGCATAGAGGATGGAATTAGAAGACAGGACTTTTAAAAAACTATTATAAATATGCTCTAGAATTTAAAGAAAGCATGAACACAAACAGAAGAGAAATGGAAGATAGAGAAAAGGTGACTTCTGGAGCTGAAAAGTATATCTAAAATTAAAATTAGTTGAACGGAATTAAAAGATTAGACATTGCAAAAGAAAAGATCAGTGAACTCAAAGACATAGCATTACAGTTATGAAAACTGAGGTGCAGAAAGAAAAAAAAGCAAAAATGAGCAGAGCCTCAATGGCTTGTGGAATATTACAGGCATTAAATGCCTATGTAAATGAAGCCCTAGGAGTATTAGGGACAATGCTAGGAACTGAATATTTGTGTCCTTCCAAAATTTGTAGGTTGAAGCCTAATCCCCTCTCTGATGATATCTGGAGGTGGAACATTTGGGAGATAATTAGGTCATGAGGATCCTTACAAGAAGAGAAAGAGACTAGAGCTCTATCTCTCTTGTTAGCCATGTGAGGACACAACGAGAAGACAGGTATCTGTAAACCAGGGAGACTGCTCCCACCAGACCACAGTATCTACCAGCACTTTGATCTTGGACTTCCCAGCCTCCAGAACTGTAAGAAATGTTTGTTTTTTAAGCCACCCAGTCTATGGTACTCTATTATGGCACCCCAAAGTGACTAAGACAGGGGCAGAAAATATCTTTGAAGGAATAGTGGCCTCAGGGTACACCAGGTAGTCAAAAGATTCTTGAAAAAGAACAAAATTAGAGCACTCACACTATCCTATTTCAAAAGTTATTACAAATCTACAGTAACCAAGACACTGGCACTATCATAAGTACAGACATATAGATCAATGGAATGAGACTGGGAATCTAGAAATAAGCCCACTTTTGTCAACTGATTTTTGACAAGGGTGCCAAAGACAAGCCAATGGAGAAAAATAATTTTTCCAATAAATGGTGCTGAGATATTTGGAAAACTGCATAAAAAGAATCAAGTTGGATACTTTTTTAATAACGTAAACAAAAATCAATTCATAGTTGTTTTATGGGACATTTACACAATGGAATACTACTCAGCCATAAAAAAAGAAGAAAATTTTACCTTTTGCAACAGCATGGATGGACCTGGAGAATATTATACTAAATGAAATAAGCCTGTCAAAGAAAGAAAAATACCACATGATTCCATTCACATATGGAATCTAATGAACAAACTACACTAACAAGCAAAATATAGAGAGAATCACAGAGAGCAAGATGACAGCTACGGTGTGGAGGTTAAGGGGTAGAGGGATCAAGCAAAAAGGAAAAAGGACTCGTGGACATGGACAACAGTGTGGTGATTATGGGGCAGGAGTGTATAGGGGGATAAATGGTAATGAAAAAATACAATAGAAAAGTCAAAAAAGAAATAATTTAAAAAATATTTCACATATTAAAAAATCAATTCAAAATGGATCAGAGACTTAAATGTAAAAAGTTCAAACTATAAAACTCTTAGGTGAAAACATAGGGATAAATCTTTATGACCTAGAATTAGGTAAAGCCTTCTTAGATATAACACCAAAAGCATAAAGGAAAAAAGATAAATTAAACTTTACCAAAATTAAAAACTTTTGAGTTTCAAATACCATTAAGAAAATGAAAAAGACAAGCCAGAGACTGGGAAAAATACAAGGTTGGGGAAAAGTAGGTTTATAGTTGTTTGTAGGGAAAATAATACAATAATTAATAAATAATAATATAAGAATAAACTGTGTTTTGTGTACTCACAACTATAAACTTACTATTACCCCACTCTGTATTTGTACACCTGATAATAGACTCACATCCAGAAAATATAAAGAACTCTTGCAACTCAACAACAAAGACAACAACAACAAAACAATTCAATTTACAAATGGGCAAAGGACTTGAATAGACATTTCTACCAAGCAGATATGCAAATGGCTAACACCCATGTGAAAAGATACTCAGTATAACTAGTTATTAGGGATATGCAAATGAAAACCACAATTATATGGCACTTCATGTCCAATGAGATGGCTATAATTAAAAAGACAGATGATAATAACAAGCATTAGCTATGATGAAGATAAATTAGAATCCTCATACTTTCTAGGGCAAATGGAAAATAGTGCAGTTGCTTTCAAAAACAGGCAGTTCCTCAAAATGTTAAACATAGAATTTACCATAGGACACAAAATTATACTTGTAGGTACACACCAAAAGCAATGAAAACAAACATCCACACAAAAACTTGTACATGAATGAATGTTCGTAGCAACATTATTCATACTAGTCAAAAAAGTAGAAATAATTTAAATGTCCATCAACAAATGGATGGATAAAAGAATATGTACATGTATGCACATGGGATATTATTTGGCACTAAAAAGGAATGAAGTACTCATTCATATTACAACACGGATAAATTTTTAAAACATTATGCAAAGTGAAAAAGCCAGTCACAGAAGACCACCTATTATAAAGCTGCATTTGTATGAAATGTCCAGAATAGGTTACTCTATAGAATCAAAAATAAATTATTGATTGCCTAGGGCTAAGGGTTGATGGAAAATAGGAAGTGATGTTAATGGGTACAGGGTTTCTTTGGGGGGGGATGAAAATATTCTAAAATAATGTTGATGATTGCATAACTCTATTAAGTATACTAAAAATCACTGAATTATACACTTTAAATGTATGAATTATGGTATATAAATTATATATCAATAAAACTTCTAAAACAGAACAAAAATAAAAATATAGTGACCCCCAAATTCCCATTTGATGTAAATTATAAACCTATAGGTCCATAAAGTTCAATAAAACCCAAACAGAAAAATCACAAAGAAAATTTTACCGAGATGCAATAATAAAATGCTGAAACCCAATAATAATACCTTAAAAGCTATTAGATAAAAAACATATTATGTACAGAGAAAGATAAGACTCATCACAGATCATAGACTTTTTGTGAAAAGGGATGCAAGCCAGAAGATAATGGAATTTCTTTTAAAGTGCTAAAAGAAACAAAACCTGTCAACTTAGTATTATATATCCAGTGGAACTCTTCTTCAAAGATAAAGGCAAAATAATGATTGTTTTCAGATAAATTAAACTTTAAAGAACTTGTCCCCAGGAGACCTGCATTTCAATAAAATAACAGAAGTTCTTCAAAGTGAAGAAACAATGATAACAGAAACTTTTATTTATACAAAAGAATAAAGGGGTTAAAATGGTAATTATAGGGTAAATTTAAAATACTTTACATATTTTCTTAATTTCTTTGGAAAATAATTAATTTGCTTAAAACAAAAATAATTACCATCTATCATGGGGTTACCGACATTTAAAACTAAAATGCACAAGAACAATAGCACAAATGATAAGGAGGGAGAGAATGGCAGTATACTGGTATAAGGTTCTCGCATTATACATGATTATTTTAAAATCTTAAAGCAAGCTAACAAAGATGTTTATAACTAATAAGTCAGTAATGGAGTAGAAATGAAATGCAGTAAAAGGGGGTGAACAGAATAAGAGGAAAAAGGAACAAAGAACAGATGAGAAAAAATAGCAAGATGGTTTTAAACTGAAGTATATCGATAATTATATTACATGTGAATAGTCTAAACATTTCCATTGAAAGGCAAAGATGGTAAGAGTGAGTTTTAAAAATCCAATTATGTGCTTTCTGCAAGCATAACACTTTAAATATAAAGATATGTAAAGGTTAAATGTAAAATTATGAGGAAATATATCCAAATCAAATGTAAATAATAAAATGAGAAAGCTGTAGAGGCTACATTAATAAAAGATGAAACAGACTTCAGGCAAGAAATATTACCAGAAACAGATAAGTAAAATTTATAATGATAAAAAGTGCCAGTTCATCAAGAAAATGTAAGAATCCTCAATATTATTCACCCAATAACAAAATTTCAAAATGTGTGAAACAAAAATTGACAGAAAAGAAGAAATACACAAATCTATAATTATAACAAAAATTTCAAACTCTAAGTAGTTGATGGAACAAGTAGATGGTAAATTCATAAGGATATAAATGATTGGTACAACATAACCGACCACAATCTAATTGACTCTTAAAGAACATTCCACCTAACAATAGTAGCTGGAATATGCACCAAAACAGTCCATATGTAGGCCATAAAGTAAGCCTCAAAAGCTCTAGGAAGATGAGATGATACAGGATACGTTGTTTGACCATGGAGTTAAATTAGAAAGGAATAAAGGAAAGATATCTTTAAAATCTCCAAATCTTTGTAAATTTTAAAACACACACATTTAAGTAACCTCAAGATCAAAGAAAAAATTAAAAGGAAAATTAGAAAATATTTGAACTGAATGAAAATTAAAACAAAACATTTGTAAATTTGTGGGATGTAGTAATATAGTGCTTAGAGGAAAATTTATAGCTTTGAAAACTTATTTTAGAAAGGAAGAAAAATGATCTAAGTTTCCATTTCAAGAGGCAAGAAAAATAAATGCAAATTAAATTTAAAATAAGTAGAAGGAGGGAAATAATAAAGATACCAACAGAAATCAAGGAAATATAGACAAACACCACAGAAAAATCAATGAAACAAAAAGCTGATTCTTTGAAAGTGTAAATAAAAGCAATAAACTCTAGGTAGGCTAGTAAGAAAACAAAAAGAGAGACATCAATTAACAATATTAGAAATGAAAAATATATTACTACAGTTAAAAGGATAATGAAGAAATATTATGAAGGACATTATGTCAATAAAGTTGACAGCTTAGATAAAACATTCCTTGAAAGACACAAATTAGTAAAACTGACATAAGAAGTAGATATTCTAAATAGCTCTGTATCTGTTAAGTAAATCATATTTATAAAAGCCTTTCCACAAAGAAAACTCCAAGCCCAGATGGCTTCATTGATGCATTCTATTACACACTTAAGGAAGAAATTATAATGATTCTACACTCCTTCAGAAAAGAGATAAGCAGGGAATACTTCTCAACTCGTGTTATCAGGTTAGCCTCATACAATCAATCCCCAACAGTACACAAGAAAAGAAAACTACAGTGAATAAAATAAATCAAAACAATATCCCTAGCCCTTTCTGGGTAATTCAGTTGGTTACAGAGTCGTCCTCATATGCCAACAATGCAGGTTCAATCCCTGGTCAGGGCACATGCAAGAAGCAACCAATGAATGCATAAACAAGTGGAACAACAAATCAGTGTTTCTCTCTCTCTCCCTTCCTCTCTCTCTCTAAAATCAATAAATAAAAATTTTTAAATATATTTTATTGATTATGCTATTAAATATGTCCCATTTTTTCTCCCTTTTATTCCCCTCTTCCCTGTAACCCCCTACCAGCATTCCCCCACTTAGTTCATGTCCATGGGTCATACATATAAGTTTTTTGGCTTCTCCATTTCCTATACTATTCTTAACCTTCCTCTGTCAATTTTGTACCTACCGTTTCTGCTTCTTATTCCCTATATCTTTTCCCCCATTGTCTCCCTTCCCCCTCCCCACTGATAACCCTCTAGGTGATCTCCATTTCTGTGATTTTGTTCCTGTTCTAGTTGTTTGCTTAGTTTGCTTTGTTTTTGTTATTTTAGGTTCAGTTGTTGATAGTTATGAGTTTGTTGTCATTATACTGTGTATAGTTTTGATCTTCTTTTTTCTTAGATAAGTCCCTTTAACATTTCATGTAATAAGGGTTTGGTGATGATGAACTCCTTTAACTTTACCTTATCTGGGAGCACTTTATCTGCCCTTCCATTCTAAATGATAGCTTTGCCAGGTAGAGTATTCTTGCCTTTCATGACTCTGAATACTTCTTTCCAGCCCGTTCTTGCCTGCAAGGTTTCTTCTGAAAAATCAGCTGATAGTCTGATGGGAACTCCTTTGTAGGTAACTGTCTCCTTTTCTCTTGCTGCTTTTAAGATTCTCTCCTTATCTTTACTCTTGGGTAATGTAATGATGATGTGCCTTGGTGTGTGTTTCCTTGGGTCCAACTTCTTTGGGACTCTGAGCTTCCTGGACTTCCTGGCAGTCTATTTCCTTTGCCAGATTGGGGAAGTTCTTCATCATTTTCCCAAATAAGTCTTCAATGTCTTGCTCTTCCTCTTCTCCTTCTGGCACCCCTATGATTTGGATGTTAGAATGCTTAAAGTTGTCCCGGAGGTTCCTAAGCCTTTCCTCATTTTTTTGAATCATTATTTCTTAATTCTGTTCTGATTGAATGTTCATTTCTTCTTCTGCTCCAAATCATTTATTTGATTCCGGTTTCCTTCCCTTCACTGTTCATTCCCTATATAATTTTCTTTATTTCACTTTGCCCAGCATTCGCTTTTTCCTCTATTTTGTGACCATACTCAACCATTTCTGTGAGCACCCTGATTACTGGTGTTTTGAACTCTGCATCTGACAGGTGGGCTATCTCTTCGTCGCTTAGTTCTATTTTTGGAGCTTTAATCTGTTCTTTCATTTGGGCCATATTTCTATGTCTCAGCATGGCTGTTAAATGTTTTAAGGGGTGGAGCCTTCAGTATTCACTGGGGAGGGGCAACCCACATACCTGCATTGTGATGCTGTATGTGGGGAGGGGTCAGAGAGAGAACAAGTCCACTTGCTCAACTCTCGCCCCACTTTCAATGACTTCCCTTGCTACCCACAAGCAAATTGGGTCTTTCTGGTGCTGATACCCAGGTGGGTGGGTTTGTGTACGTTCTAGGACCCTGTGGGTCTCTCCAACAAACTCTCCTGTGAAGCTGGCAGTTTCTCCCACCATTGCAAGACCCACAGGTTTTAACAGCCAGAGGTTTTGAGGTGTTCTTTTCCCCACGCTGGAACCCTGGGCTGCATGATTTCTCTCACTCCCCAGTTGTTCCTCCTGGTTTATCCACATGCAAATGTGGGACTGCCTGGTTCACCAGCAGCCGCCTTGCTGTGGTCCTCTCTGCCCCGGCTGCCCATCTCTACCCCTCCTACCAGTCTGGATGAATGTTTCTTCTTTAACTCCTTTGTTGTTGGACTTCCATACAGTATGATTTTCTGGCAGTTCTGGTTGTTTTTTGTTTTTAAATTTGTTGTTGTCCTTCTTTTGGTTGTGCAAGGAGGCAAAGTGTATCTACCTATGCCCCCATCTTGGTCGGAAGTTGGAAGTGAATAAATAAAATTTTTCAAGAAAACAATATCCCTCATGAACATGGACCCACAAGTCCCTACCACTATTGGCAAATAAAATCCAACAATATATAAAAAGATAATCATAATGACCAAGATTTATCCCAGGAATGAAAGACTGGGTTTGACATTCAAAAATCAATGTAATTCATCAAACAAAATAAAGGAGAAATAATATGTGATGCACAAAATACAATTTTAAAAATTCAACACCTATTTTTAATTTTGAAAACCTCTCAGCAAACTAGAAAGGAAGTTAACCTGATAATCATTATTCATGTAAAGTCTACAAATAACATCATATTTAACAATGAAAGACAGAGTACTTTCCCTTACAAGACCTTGGATAAATCAGGGATGTGTACTCTATAATAGAAGCCTTAACAAGGGCAATAAGGCAAGAAAATGATATAACACTCAGTTTGGAAAGGAAGAAGTAAAACTGTCTTTATCTGAAGACTACATGATTGAGTACATACAAAATCATAAGAAGTCTCTAAAAGGTATTAGAACTTAAGAGTAAATTTAGCAATGCCATAGGACATAAGGTCAATATGCAAAAATCAATGCTCACATACTAGCAATCAATTAACTGGAACTCACATTTATTGCTGAGAAAATTTTAAATGGCACAACCTCTTTGGAAAACAGCAAGCTATTCTTATAAAGTTAAATATGCAATTATCATATGATTCAGCAATCACATATACTGTATGCAAATCGTTATAGTAACTTTATTTGTAATTTTGGAAACCAAATTTCCCTCAAATGGAAAATGGATAAATAAACTGTATTCCACGCAATGGAATATCAGTCAGCAATAAGAAGCAATGAACTACTGATGCACACAATAGCATGAACAAATATAACAAAGCATGATACTGAACAAAATAAGCCAGACAAAAAGGAGTATATACTATATGACTCCATTTATATGAAACGCTTGAAAAATAAAAAGAAATGTATATAGTAATAGCAGATCAATGATGGCTGGATGGGAGGTTGACTGGAAAGGGCCATGAATGAATCTTCTGGGAGGATGAATACCTTCTGTCTTGATTATGGTGGTTCTATGGATGTAGATGGCTTAGTCATTTAATAGATACATTTTGTTGTACATAAATTATAACTCAAGAAAGTTAACTTTAAAATAATATTAGAAAAATTTTCAGAGCCAAAGGAACTGAGTTTTCTGATCCAAGCTGTCTCCCAAATGACAGCACAATGGATGAAAACTGACCCTTACCCACGTCCATCCTTAACAGTTTTAGGACATTAGGAGTAAAGCTTTCCTAAAGGTTTCTACAGAGTAAAAGAGGATACAAAGAGTCAGGAATCAAAATGGAATCAGAATTATCAGTCTTTTCAGTCTGGAAGATAGTAGAATAATGTCTTCAAATTTTCAAGGTAAAAATATTCTCAATCTAGAATTATATACTTACTCAGCTTTTAAATTTTTAAACATGCAACCTCTCAAACAAATTTATACCCCACATGCACTTCCTCAGGCAGCTCTTAGAAAATGTGCTCCTCCTAAACAGGAGAGAAAACTATGAAAAGGGAAGGATGGCATCTAGGAAATAGGAAAGAGACTAAGGAAATTTCTAAAATTTATTTGAAGGGAATTTGAAATGAAGAATTGTCCTGGGACAACATCTACCAGCCCAGATGCAGGAGGCTGAGTTGGTGATAAATACATAGAAAACTAAGCAATAAATAACCAGTCAGTTTTTAACTCTAGAGAAAATAAGAAACACTCATAGTGCATTATGTGCTTTAGCACTGAATAATATTTAAGTGAGCTTATTAATAGTGAATATTAATCATAATTGTTAATCATTGTTAATTAATATTAACAATTTTAGTAATACTCTATTGACAAAATGGGGGGAGGGAAGCATAGGGTTTGTAGTAGTACTTATGAGAATTAAATCATCATCTACCTAGTATGAGTTCAGTAGATAAATATCTAAGATTTAAAAATCAATAGAGAGCAGTTGTTAGTTAGCATTGTGGGAGTAAGCGTGTATAGAAATAGCTGAAAAAGTTGAAAGTGGTTTTGTTATAAGCCCTACTCTTTAAGCTTTGTTATAAACCCTGTGGTCTTATTTGATTTTTTTAATTGTGTTGTCGCTTGGCTTTTTAAAAATATAATTTAAAAAAGAGTAACTGGTTGGTAAGGAACAACTGGCTAATACAATTCTATTATCGTATATCACCATATCCCCCACTAGTCTGAGGGCCTTTAAGAGCAAGGAATTTTTGCTAACTTCAGGATTCCCTAGAGCTCAGCCCTCAGCCCTGTGCCTGGTACACAGTAGGCACTGGCTGCATGTTTATAGAATGAATGAATACAGGAACAATGAAAAATATTCAACCATCTGGGGAAGGAATGCAAACCATTCAGCAAGTTCCAGAGGTTGACATACACCAAAAGTTGCTTTTCCCTCCTATTAGAAGTGATATCCAGGGAGTGAGGATAAAATGTCAAGTTCTTTTACTTCTAGCAAGAAGACACAGCAGTTGAACATGCCTAGACACAGCTTGTCAGAAGTCTGAATGTAGACTTGCACAGGGTTCCCCTGAAATGTGGTTTTGAGGTCCATTTTACATTATCCTCGGAAGGCTCAATCAAAGGATATGTTGAAGTTTAGCATCATAATATTAACTTGTTTCTCTGTATGTATTCCTGGGGTCAGATCTTTATTTTTTGGCTTTAATTTTTCCATTATTTATGCTCATTGATTGAAGTTGCCCAGAAGCTGCTGACATCAAACCCCAAGCCATGGAGAGAAAGTTCAACGTGCCATACATAATAAGGTCACTGACATCCATCCTAAGAGACTTCAGCAACAGACAGCTTTGTGCCACAGGGAAAAAGAAGTGGACATCATTAGAGAATCCTCACAAAACCACTATAATTACCAAAGGTTTTTAGCACTGGAGTAGCTGCTTTGATATGAACCATAGGTTCCTCAAATGCACTTACAGAAAATACGTGAAATAAGATAATGAAAAAATAATGGTCCCTCAGATGGTTAAATAACTTTGAATCTTCCAATCAAGATTCTGGTTTGAGAAGTGAGAAAGATATTTAAGAAAAATTAAAAGGAACACAAATAGCAAGGAAAAGTACTGCTGTGGCAACTGAAATCCTGGAGCTCTGTGAAAGGAATAAGAAAAGGAAAACAAAAATGAGAAATGGGTCACTGGGAAACATCGACCTTCCCAAACGATGCTCGCGCCGCAACCTAGAGCTGCAGCAGGGTGGCTACATTAGAGGCAGAGGCACAGGATAAGGACCTGGAAAAAGCTGGGTGGCCGGGTGGCTTCTGTCCTTCCTGCTGTTTTGGATTGCATTCCCTTTCTTCTCACTTCTACAGACCCACGTCTGCCAAGACAACTTCCCCCAAGATCCTCTAACCCTACCTTTGTCTCCCCTACTCTCTAGTCCAAAACTGGTCTCAGGCAATGGAGGGAGAAGTGAGGATAGTGAAGGAGCAGAGGAGGAAATGAAAGAAGAGAAGCTAAATCCTGTCTTTTTCTTTCCATGTATGCAGCCCCTCTAAGCAATTTTTTCAAAACGGTTCCACATAATTTTTCCTTTATAATTCCTGTCCTGCTTCTAACCTCAGATCCATTTATCCATGCATTCATTCATTTCATCTTATCTATCCATTCAAAACACCTACCATGTGGCAACACTTGCTAGACAATTGGGAAGACAATAGTGAGCAAAAATGGATACAGTCCCTGGCCTTGAAGAGCTCTCAGCATTGAGGGGAAGAAAAACATTAAGCACATAATTGTGCAAAAACGAATGTAAAAATGCACCTATCACATGGAATACAAAGTAGAAGTATGTGGCTCTGAGAGGTTACAATAGGGGGGTTTGCCTCAGTTCGGGAGCTCAGTGACAGCTTCCCTTAGGAAGGGATTACTGAACTGCTCTCTGAGAGAAGAGAAGAGCTTACCAGGTAAACAGAATAGCATGTGCAAAGGCCCTGAGACAGATGGGAGCATAGTAAAAATGAGGAACAGGAAGCAGAGAGAGTAAAGGTGAACTATAGTACAAATAAATTGGTGGGTAGAAGTTGCATAGGTCATGATAGAGAGGTTTGTCTTTATCCTAAGAATAATGTGGAGCCCCTAAAGGCGTTTAAGCCAGGGGTGAAGTAATGATAAGTAAGCATTTTGAAAAGATCAGCATGGCTACAGTGTAGAGAATAGATTGGAAGAGGTGAGGCCAGTTGGGAAGTGAGAGATGGTGAAAACTTGAATAGGGCTGGGTGAAAATGAAGTGAAGGAACAGATTGGAGAGCTGCTCAGGAAATAAAGTGGATGGGACTTGGTGGTGATATAAGGAATGTAGAAGAGGGGGAAGTCGTGAGTCAGGTTTTTGCCTTGCACAATGGAAAACAGGAAGCTCAAGAGTCAGGCTTGGGGAAGAAGGAGAAGATTATGAGTTTTGGTCAAGTTTCAGGTGCCTTTAAAATATTCCATAGCAAATATCAGGTAGACAATTGGATATATAAGGTCACAGATCAGTGGACAGTAGAATGTTGAATTCTTCATAAAATTGGTTAAGTGGTCACTGAAACTGTCATCATGGATGAGACTGCCTAGAGATAGGAAAAGCATGATGAAATAAATGCTTACTGTGGCATTCCACAAAATCCGCTTCTTCTTCTTACACATAGATGACCCTTCCTTCCTTGGTGTAATAGATGTTTTATAATATAGTGGGTTAAAATAGAGCTATATTATTTTGAATTCAAATAAATTTCTATGCTGATAACAAAAACAAGAGAATATAGTGGTTTATCAAAGAAAAACACTTTTCTAGCCATGTATAAAATATACATTCTGCTGTGAAAAAAAATACAACACTGAAAAGAATAAGCACAGATTGCAGAAAAGGAAGAAAGTAAATTGATCCCTGACGATCTGCTGCAGGGACACCTGCTCCTGCTCCTGCTCCCCAGAGGGAGCTCTAGTATTTGGGAAGCATGGTGATGCATTATGGGGAAGTTTTATAGCACCATGCCACACAGTCTTCGGGCATTTTCCTCTATTAAATAGGTTGTTTTGTGCCCTATTCAGGCATCAGTCCACCAGGTATAGCACTGTTTTTTATGAGATGTATTCTCTGTTCTCAAAAGCAACTTTTGGAAAATGGCTTGTTTATATAATAGGGATTCATATGGTCAGAGGTTTGTTACCTGTGGGGCCAGAGATTCATGAAGATCCTGGGAGCCTGTAGAATGTGGACTCACAAAGCCATAAAGGGAGCAGTCAGTAGGGTAAATGCTCCAAAGAACTGGGACTGAGAAAGTCCAAGATTGGCAATGTGATAAGGTGATAAGCGATAAGATTAGAAGTGCCTGTTCAGAAGCCCCAGGCTGCAGGAGCACCAGTGACTGAGGAAGCAGAGGCAGTGGCCTGGACCCTCAGAGCTCCAAATGTGGTCCTAGGACTATAGCACCAGCCTCAGAAATGCAGAATCTCAGCTTCTGCCCCAGACATGAAAAAATTAGAACCTGCATTTAAACAAGATCCCTAGGTGATTCTTAAGCACATTAAGTTTGAGGAGTACTGGTATGGACTATTCTTTCAAGAAGTGTAGCAATGGTAGGTAAGAGACAGGATAAAAGCCAGAGGACAGGGAGAGGTTGGAAATGGAAATGCAGGAGAAAAAAGATCCCCTCCAAGAGGAGGAGGCCTGTGGAAGAGGACAAGGGATGGAGAGAACTGATTAATTTAGAAAAAGAGGTGGGTCTCTTTCTTGGCTGAGAAAAATGGGAAAGAGGAAAGAAGGAGGGAGTACGAGACCAAAGGCAGATAAATGAGAAAGCTCTGTGGGGAACTGAACCAGTTCTCCCAATAAAATTGGTGGCAAAGTCAAACCCTGAGGAGGAGGAGAAAGAGAGGTTGGGTCAAACAGTACTCCATGGTTTAGAAACTCCTTTTTTAACTCACAGTGTTCTCATTTAAATGATACTTAGTTTTGGTTAGAATGTCTGCATTTTTTTCTGTAGTTTCTTTAAAAAGGTATGCATCAATGTATTAAAATATTAAATACTTTAATGACCATTTACAATAAAACTGACCATTTACAAAAAAATGACCATTTACAAATAAAGTACATTAAATACTTTAATGACCATTTATAATAAAACTACTTGGCCTATTTCCAAGTAGTTGGATGAGCCATGAACTTCAATAGGGCCAACATTATATAGATTGATGATACCATTAAGCCAAATAAATATAGTTAAAATGTATAAAAACATGAAAGGACAAAAAATGTTTAAATCTATACCTACAGTTTTTATGTCTGCAAAGTTTGCTAAATAAATAAAATGATCTGAAAAGTTAATCTCACAGTCAGATATATTAATGATTTACTTCATTGGTTTTATGATGACTATTTATCATGAGGTAAAGCATCTTCAGAATGAATGGTGGAAATAAAAAATTTGACATGTTTGCCTCATATATAAACCAAATATTTGATTTATAAGACACAGACGAACAAACCACTATGGTCTGTCATGTTTTTCCAGTTTCTAATTTATTCAACCTCTGCTCAATATTGATCCTGACAAGCAGAGTAACCCGAAGATAAATTTATTCACTCCACAGTTTAGTCAGAAACAAGCCAAAAATTATAGATTTTCCCAGGCAGATGATGACAGGCAGTCAGAGGGATGACAAATGGCTGTCTTTAGATTTAGTTAGGACAGTTGGACCAGACGTTTCCGATAAAGATTGGAGCATACTGGTCAAATACAGGTTCATCAGTGGTCATCATTAATTGTAGAGGGAGCATTTCCCAGTGCTGCAGGCACCATACAGGAGCTTAGCGCCAGCCCTGCCTGGGAAACAGAATTGGCTCCCCAGGATTTTGCAGCACTCCTCTAAGTGATAGCATGACATGATCATTTATCAAACAGAGACTGTCCAGAAAAGTGTCTGCTCCCTTTAGTAACTTATTGAAAGGCAGGAAAGTGAAAGCATTTTATTAAAGACAGGAAGGCAATGAACAACCAGAGCGTATCCAAAGGGTAATCATATTTCAGCACAGGATTAGTTTAGTCTTAAATAAACATGCACTGGAGGGAGTATGTCGAGGGTCATTTATCAAGTGAAGAACAATTAACAAAACTGTATGGGACTCTTATCTATATAAATGTAAAGTTCTCTTATTGTTACTATTACTTAACTTTCGGATGAAGGAGCATCATATTCAGCCGTAAAAAATAATGCAATGCACAATTCCTCCCCTAGAGATTTTTATAGACTAAGACAAATACAGAGAAACTCACATAAAATAATTAAGGCTGTACCAAACACTTAAATAAATGCTGTAGAGAGAGCATAACCCAGGGTTCAGGACTGAAGGATGAAGTTATAACTTTCTTATAAGTCAACTACATGTCAGTGGGTCAGAAGTTTATTCTTTGTTAAACAATTTTTGCTCTCTGTTGACCAAAATGAAGAGAAAAAAAATTAGCTGAGTGGTGGAAGGATAGGCAGAGAGGCAACGAATTTACACATTTATTACTACCTGTTTTGTTCCATGCATTTATATACATACCATGGCAACTAATCCTAATTATCCTCACTTTATAAATGAGGACACAGGCTTGCCTAAGGTCAAAAAGTAAGCAGCAGTGCCAGAACTTTGGGATTGCCTGCTTAAAAAAAAAAAAAAAAAAGAAATTATTTTATTCTTTAGAGAGGGGGTGGGAGAAGAGAGGGAGAGAAACATCAGTGCACAGTTACCGCTCATGCACACCCACTGGGGATCTGGCCTGCAACCCAGGCATGTGTCCCCACAGGGAAGCAAACCAACGACCCCTTGCTTCTCAGTCCGGCACTCAGTCCTCTGAACCACACCAGCCAGGGCCTGCTTTTCTTTTCTTTTTTTTTTTTAACAGTTCCTATTTTCACATAAATTATTTGGATACCTTGGATTACAGTCTAGCACAGAACTTAGTCAATGATTCAATAAGTTTTTTGTTGAATAATGAAGTAGGCAGAACTGGAAATACTTTTACCACTTTACATAGGAAAATATCAGTCCCAGGAAGATTAAGGGACCTACCAGGTATTCTGTAGTGGGTCCCAGACACCCAGCTGTCCTTGTAAAGATAGCATTTCTTCATGTAGATGCAGGCATATATCTTTATGTCCCAAATTTGTTACCTTCATGATATGAGAGAGTGTTGTGGGGATTTTTTTTTTTTAAATCCTAACCCGAGGACATACTTATTGATTTTAGAACAGGGAAGGGAGAGAGAGAAAGAGGGACAGAAACATTAATGTGAGAGAGAAACGTCTATCAGTTCCCTCCCATATGCACCCCTGGGACCAACCCACAACCTAGGTACATGCCCTGACTGGGAATCAAACTCACGACCTTTCGGTCTACAGCACAATGCTTCAACCAATTGAGCCACACTGGCCAGAACGTGGAGATTTTTAATATGTGGAAGGGAACAGATGTCAAAGCTTCCTAGAACAAAAAAAAAGTTTTCTAAAATCTAAAGAATAAATGAAGTCTTGTAAGAGGTTTCTCCAAAAGTGAAAAAATAAAGTATCCAAGCAACAATAAACAATGGATCAAACAAAAAACAAGATGGAAGATAAGAATAGGTTAAATAGACCTGCTAAGTTGAGTGGTATCAAGCTTTGAAGGTGAGGAAATAATACAGGGAGTAAAATTACCAAGCAATGTATTGTCAATTACTTTCAGCTTTGCAATTAAAAACATGTATGAATTAATCTATAATTTATATTTCCTAATTTTTCCTTATACCATATGATAATTCCAGTGTTGGCTTGAAGAAAACAAATAGAAAACTCATAGGTGCTTGAGTGCTGCTTCCCTCTGCAATTTTCATTAACTTTATAATGCTTACTACCATGTTCTAAGGAGCAGCCCCCCTAGATATGTACAAGATCACATATCTGGCAGTTCTCTGAAAACCAGAAAGCCCTCCACAGAATTAACTATCAGCACTTATTTTTATTAGCAGCAAAAAATTTGCTTTAAAGTAATGGTTTTGCCCTATTAAAGGTAGTTTTTCTTTCCTTTATTTTTTGCCTATGGCCATTGCATTTTATAAAATCAATTGAAGGCTATAAAGAACAAAACCAGTTTTTGCATTGCTTGATTTGAGTAATTCATTACAGATTAAATTACCTGATTTAAAAAATTAAAAACAGAAATTTGGGGTACATATAAGAAATGTTCCAAGTATATTTCACTTCCATTAAATAGCTAAAATGAAATATACATATTTTAAAATGAGGGAGGGGAGAAAGCAAGGGAAGGAATGATAAAAAAAAACAAAACAAAACAAGGCACTGAAGAAAAGGATAGTGACAATGGAAAAAGAAACCCAAATAAAGAGAAAGAGGCTCTGAGTGAGCCAGTTCTTAAATGCCATTAATCTGTTTTTCTCACATTCATTTGGATTGTAGACCATAGAATAACTTACTCCTTGAAATATAAATTAGCTGATTTTCTTGTAAGCTATAAAAACACGCAGGTGTTTATGATATATGTAAAACAAAATTGTACCCACATGACAATTAAAAAATAAATCCTTATGCTCAAAAAAGTAGACTAGAAGGATATATGACAACATATTGAAAGTGATATTTGGGTGATAAGCATGCAAGTGATGTTTTCCCCTATTTTCCTTTTGATATTTTTACAGATTTTTAAAATGAATGTGCATTCTTTATAAAATAAAAAGCATGTGTGTGTGTGTGTGTATACGTGTGTGTGTATATTCCCCCTTGCAATGCCAATGTACTGCTTACTCACTACTCCTTAATTGCATTAATCTGGAAACATCCATAAACTCCACTAAGAATAGGGCATCTTTGGCAGGGTGGATGGCCAGAGGGAGAAAAGTTTTTTTCAGGTTGGGTCTATATAAGGGACTATGACAAAGAACAGTTCCAAGGCCCCCAACTCAGGACCTCACATTTTGCCGTCTCTTTAGCCCCCTCTGTGGTATATAGATCATTTTATTAAAAAACGATTTATGGTACACCTTCTAAGTATCTGGCACTGAGCCAGAATGCCACAGAAAGCAGTTATTACCTTTATAAACAATTAACTGAATGAAAGAAATACTGAAAATCATGATATAATTATGTCTTTTTCTTCTATAATTATAGGATTTGGAATTTTTACTGAACAAGTTGATGAAGCTGTGGAAAATGGATCTAAGTGGAAATCCTGTTTGTCTCCAACCAAAATACAGAGACAAATTGATATTGGCCTCCAAATCACTGGGTACATATTTGTATTATATTAATATAATTTTCTTAGAGAAAGAGACCTGGTTAACTTTTTAGTTAATTTATCAGCATGCCTTCAGAAATATAGTATGACATCTGGATCTACAAAAAATGGTGAACTTTAAATTTGATATTTTTTAATAACGGCAAAAGTTAAAATTGAGAAATAAAGCATAAAAATATCTGCTATCCACAAATAATTAATTGAACCACCAAATACTCTTTCTTTAAAAAAGAAAATGTGGCTGTTACCGAAAAATAATGGTTAGTCATAAATGTATAGAACTTGCTCACCTATTGCCAAACTTCCATGGACACAAATCCTCTGCCCATCCTGAGACTCTTTATCTCTTGGTTCTGTAGATAAAGTTGATCAAGTTTTTCACTGCTGACACCTGCCAAATGGTACCCTAAAAGCATACAGGAGTTCCTTTCATTTGACAGTGGAGCTGGGTGGGGAGTCCTTTATGAGACCCTTACATTATAACCCCAAATAATAACATTCCTGAATATACACTGATTGGGGGAAATGGACCAGTAATGGACTCACATAGCATCAGAGAGACAAACGCTGCCCTCTCACAAAGGGATTCGTGAGCTGGCTTCCTATATCAGAACTTCTGTGACATGGGTATAAAAACTAATGTACAGCAGAACTATTTCAAAGCTCATAGCCATAGAATACCTTGATTAATCATAATGCTAAAGCAATGATTCTCCTGGAGGAGGAAGGGATTGACAGAGAGCATGTCAGAAAAATCCAAAACGGTTTTTCACAATACATATGTGACAGTTATACCCTGCCCACCCTTTACCCCATCAGCCAAGGGCAGGAAACAGAGAACAGTCATGCATACTTTTAAAAGCTCTACAGATTATTCTGCTATGCACCACCTCCAAACTGTCCATCTCCTCCCCTCTCTGCCCACTGACCACAGCAATATTAGTCCACTTTCCTTAGGAAGCAGAGTAAATACAATTAATGTTTGATAATTAAGAATCTTCCAATGTTCATACATTATGTCTGGAAACATTTCTAATGATACAGTACCATGGACAATGCTGTAAAGCATATGGAGATAAGTGTACTGATTTCCAAATAAAGAGGATTTGTTCAAAGTTTTTAAAAAACAGCTCTCCTTTTCTATAACATATTGTATTTATTTATTTATTTATTTATAGACAGAGGGGAAGGGAGGGAGAAAGAGAGGGAGAGAAACATCAATATGTGGTTGCCTCTCATGTGCCCCCTACCAGGGACCTGGCCCTGACCCAGGCATGTGCCCTGACTGGGGAATCGAACTGGTGACCCTTTGGTATGCAGGTCAATGCTCAATCCACTGAGCTACACCAGCCAGGGCTATAACATATTTTAGATTATAAAATTAATACATATTTCTTCTAGAAAATTCAGAAAATATAGAAAAGAAAATAAATATCATTCATAATTCTGCAATAAATCTGCTGTTAACACTTCAGTATATGTCCTTACAGTCTTTTTTCTATACATATATACATATTTAACAAATTGTCTTTGATTTTAGCTTGTCTTATGTTAATTTCATTTTTTTCCTAAATCCAAAACCAAAAAAAAAAAAAACTACACAAAATTAATTGAGGGCCTGGTTTGATATTTCCAAGTAAAAAGAACTATAGGGAGCCATTTTCTGTTTTGTAAGTAACCCAGTCCTTACCAACTAGAATGACAATCCACACACTTGGTTTACATAGTATGAGTGGAAACAACTTATTAAAACAGAGTTCACAGGTCTCTGATCTTGTGTCCATTACCTGGCTTCCACTCCTGAGCCACCTCTATACCTAATAACCTCAGATGAGGTTATTTGCTAAAATTGAAATGGAATCAGAGTTACTCAGTCATAGTCCCCTAGTCATTCCTCAGCTTTATTTGAAACACTAACATAAGGAAACGGGATTATGCTAAAAGACTTGGATTTTTCATTCCTTATCCTTATAATAAGTGTTTTAAAAATATGTATCGATTTACACGTCACATCCAAAAATATACTAATAAATTATATAATTATTAATAAAAACAGGTCTGGAAAGACACCAACAAATACAAGTAGTTGGGAAAACTGGGCATAAAAGAATGACCTTTAATGTGAAGTTTATAAATACTACAATGTATGATGATAAAACATTTAGCCAATTTCTTACATTATAATTTGGAAAGTGCTATTATTCAGTTTAAATAAGTATATGAGACAAGATATAGAAACAATTATACTTCCAGAGTTTATGGTCCTAGTTTATATTTCCAGTTTCATTACTTGATTTTGGATGTAATAGTATTATGGATCATATTTAAGTGGCAATGTTAATACTTTAAGTAGTACAATTAATATTTTATCAGGATATGGTCATTTTTCCCTGTAAGAATAGGACCCTCCCAAAATGTTACTACATCCTTTCTACATTCTGGAATATAGCAGAAGACATTACATGGATGATGAGAGAAAATATATATTAATTTTAAAAACTACTAGATAAGTAAATTTTGCTAGAAAAGATAGTCTTTACATTAGTGAAGGCCACGTGTATTCATGCAATTTAAAAGATCATATAAAATATCCTATAATTTTACAGTGTATCCATACACAATAGAATATATAAAAGTTATTAAAAATTGTGCTTAGCCTTGTCCGGTGTGGCTCAGTTATTTGGGCATCGGATTAGAAACCAAAATGTCACCAGTTAAATTCTTGGTCAGGGTACATGCCTGGGGTACAAATTCGGTCCCTGGTCAGGGCGCATGCAGAAGGCAGCCAATTGATATTTCTCTCACACACAGATGTTTCTCTTCCTCTCTTTCTCCCTCACTTTCCCTCTCTCTAAAATCAAATCAAAACAGAACAAAACAAAACAAATTATATTTAAAAAATAGTAGAATGCTCACAATACAATATTAAAAAGTAGCCTGTAATGCTATATAAAGAATTACAATTTTATATAGCACACATACATACATACATAGAAAACAAAAAAAATTGCTAGGAAACATACTAACATATTATCAGTGATCTTTAGTGAGTATTTTTGGTTGTGGAATACAGGCAATGTTAATTTTTTTCTTTTTCCATTTTTTTTGTATTCTCCAAATATCTTACAACATACAAAATTTATTTGTGTAATTTAAAATGGTGAATTTCCCAAAACTTCTTTTAAAGTAACAAAACGTAAAGATACCTGAAATCTCACTTCACAGAACCGAGAGGCCAGTTATGTGCCTTACTCCTATTATAGCCTATGTCCTAGGATATAATAAGCATTATTAATGTATGTGCTCTGCAAATACTGTGTTACATATATAAAACATTTACTTTAAGATAAAATATATTTGCTTTTTCCTAAGAATAACTATTATATTACTTAAATAAATGGATAACAGTTTTTGTTATGTATGACATTTTGTTTTTTAAAATAACAATATAATTTATATATAACCCTAGAAAAGTGATCATACATCAAATTTTGTTCACAATGATTATCTTTGTCAGTGGTGGGAAGGAGAGATATGGATAGTAATTACAGAGGCTTTTTATGATTTTTACCATCGTGCTGCAGTTGTTTATAATTAGAACATATTCTGCCCTGGCTGGTGTGGCTCAGTTTGTTGAAACGTCATGCCATAAACAAAAGGTCACGGGTTTGATTCATGATCAGGTCCCATGCCTATGCTGTGACGGGGTACCCAGTCAGGGCGCCCATGAGAGGCAACCGGTCAAGGCTTCCCTTCTGCATCCATGTTTCTCTCCATCTCTCTCTCTTTCCCTTCCTCTCCTTCTAAAATCAATGCACACATCTGTGAGTGAGGATAGTAATAATTATAATAAGTGCATATTATTTTTGAAATCAGAGAAAATAATTAAAATAAATAAAATCTAAACAAAAATGCAGAAGTTGTGTAAATCAGGTATTTTAAAAAGAAATTTATTTCAGCATATAGTGTAACAAGTTTGTGTGCCTAAAACAGAAGTATATTTATTTTGCCTATACACTGACATTAATATAATGTATATTAACATATATATTTTTATCTAGAATTTCTTGATGGAAAAGAAATTAAAAACATGGAAAGACAATTTCTAATAAATTGGAAAGCATCCAAAGATGCCAAGAAAATCAGCAAGAAAAGGAATGCTATAAAAGAGGATGCAAGTAACTTATACATATGTAAGTAGGCTGTCATTCATTAGTTGACCACTTCTACTAACAGAGGGAATATTCTACTCAACAACACCACTGCCAACAAAATGCCAAGAAATAAGGAAGTTTTGTTTAGATTTTAAGGCTTTTGATTTTTAAACTTATTTAGAATTCCTATGAAATTTAACTTGTAATGTTTATATCTGACAATGGGAACCTCTATCAGTTAAACCTGTGTTTATTTCCTACTAAGTAGGACTGTGTAAGCTATGTAAATAGCCATAGGAGTGGGGGGGGTGTATTTTTATATCTGGCAAAAGTATATATTATTAGTTATGTAAATGGTGAAATAACAATCAGCTATGCAAAGTATGAAACCTAAGCCTATAGTATATTTGTTTAGCAACAGTGCAAAAATCACATTTTTCATCCAGATAGAAAATTAAAATGTATCACAACCACAGCTATGGCCCTTACTCTTTATCCTGTCCCCTTTCTTATGTACACACCCCAACACCTGCATATTTTAATATGCCTAAGGTGGTTTTACAAAGGACGTGTCAACCTCCCGTGCCTAAGTAATGCAACTAAAGGTAGCAAAGTGTAATGGGTAATAATTATCTTTATCATATTGGGGAGCATTCTAGAATTCACTCTTCATGGATTCTGTAGTCCACACATTGGAAGGAGCCCCTTCCTCCATTCCATGATAATGTTTGAATGCTAATGATAGTCTTCTTGTTCCACAGCTGACAGGGGATGGAGGCAGAGAAAGGGGTTAGGTCAGGGGAATTGGGAAAGGAACACCATAACAGTATAGTGAGGCTTTATGCGTAAATAGCATGCCCTAGGAGCATATCCTAGAACAGCATATCAGTCTAGGACAAGGGAGTTGAGGTGAGGAGGAACAGAGGTGGAAAGGCGTGGAGCTCTGAGGATTTTGCTGTATCATGTCCATTGAATATGAACTGTGGGAAATCATTTCAAAAATGGGACTTTCTGAATTGGTGATACTGTGTTGGTAACATGAATTTCTCAAGATCTGAAATCTATAAAATAGACAGGAGTCATTTCTCCTCCTCTGTTTATCCCCAGCTCCCTGTGAAGGGCAGAACTAGACCCAGGGAAGGAGTCCAGTATTTTATGTATTTTCAGGATTACACCAAAGATGCCAAAGTGCATCTTATTGAAGCACTCACAGAATTCAACACTAGCCCTCACCTGAAAATTGAGCCTATTCTAAAAATAATGTAATTCCCTTCATCTTAATAACTTTTATAAATTCTTCCTAATTTTGATGCAGATGAATTAATTTTTAAGTTCTCCAGTGAAATTCAACAAAATAATATACTGTGCCTTAAAATTTACAACTTTTAAAAATTATACTGTCATTTAATTTTCTCAATAAAATCCTATTAATGTCCTTATAATCTCATGTGAGCCCCAACTAATTAATAGAAGCAATATAGATACACTAACAACTATTTGAAATTAGGAAAACAATTTCATTTACAATAGCACCAAAAAGAATAAAATACCTAGGAGTAAACTTAACTAAGGAGATGAAAGAATTGTATACATCAGCTATAAAACATTGATGAAATTAAGACTAAAACAAATGGAAAAGACATCCCATGTTCATAGACAGGAAGATTTAATATTGTTAAAATGTCTATAACACCCAAAGTGGTCTACAGATTCAATGCAACCTCTATCAAAATCTCAATGGCATTTTTCATAGAAATAGAAAAAACAATTTAAAAATTCATATGGAACCACAAAAGACCGCAAAATAGTCAAGTCCACCTTGAAAAAAGAAGAGCAAAGGTGGAGGCATCACACTTCCTGATTTCAAAATATGTTACAAAGCTACAAAAATCAAAACATATGGTACTGGCATAAGACATACATATAGGTATATGGAACAGAATAGAAAGCTCAAAAGCAAATACACACATATACAATCAGCTGATCTTCAACAAGGGTGTCAAGAGTGCACAGTGGGGAAAGGATAGTTTCTTTAAGAAACGTTGTTGCACAAACTGTATAACCACATGCAAAAGAATGAAATTGGACTTTATGCCATAAAAAATTTTAATTCAAAATAGATTAAAGATTTAAACATAAGAGTTGAAACTGTAAAACTCCTACAAGAAAACATAGGGCAAAATCTTCATGACATTAACTTTGCAATAACTCCATTGTTATGATACCAAAAGCACAAACAAAAACAAAAATAAACAAGTGGGACAAACTAAAAAGCTTCTGCACAGCAAATAAAACAACAGAGTGAAAAGGCAAAGTATGGAATGGGAGAAAATATTTGCAAACCGTATATCTGATATGGGGTTAAATTCTAAAATTAAAAAGAAACTGCTATAACTCAACAGCAAAAAGCTAATAACGTGAACAGACATAAATTCAAAGAAGACCTACATATAGCCAACAGGTATATAAAATATGCTCGATGTTAGTAATCAATAGGGAAATGCAAACCAAAACCACGATGACTATCACCTCACACCGGTTAAAATGGCTGTTATCAAAAAACCAAAGACAAATGTTGGCAAGGATGTAGAAAAATTGGAGCCCTTGGACATGATTGATGGGAATGTAAAATGGTACAGTTACTATGAAAAACAGTATGGCAAGTGCCTTAAAATTTAAAAATAGAACTAATGCTCTGGCTGGTGTGGCTCAGTGGATTGAGCGCCAACCTGTGAACCAAAGGGTCACTAGTTCACCTCCCAGTCAGGGCACATGCCTGGGTTGTAGGCCAGGTCCTCAGTTGGGGGCATGTGAGAAGGCAACCACACATTGATTTTTCTCTCCCTCCCTTCCCCTCTCTAAAAATAAAAATAAAAATAAAATAAAATCTTTTTTAAAAAAGAAAGAAAAGTCTTTAAAAAATAAAAATAGAACTACCATATAATTCAGCAATCCCACTTCTGGGTATTTATCCAAAAGAACTGAATATCTCGAGGAGATATTAGCACTCCTATGTTCACTGTAGCACTATTCACAATAGCCAAGACATGGAAACAACCTAAATGTCCATCAACAGATGAATGGATAGAGAAAATGTGGTGTATACGCACAATAGAATACTATTCAGCCTTAGAAAGGAAGGATATGATATGATCCCTGTTCATTCAGACATCCCCATCCAAACAAATAATAGAGTCTGAGCCTGTCAGGCTTAAAAACAGTGACATCCCTGACTAGTTGTGTATAACACACAATAACTCTATCCTTAGGTATGTGTCCAATAGCTTACACTATGGTCTTCATGCAAAGGCTCTGTTATTACTGCTTAAGAGAAATGGAAAGCATGAATTAAAGTCTAGAAGATATATGTTTTTAAAATCTACAATATACTTTCAGATCTTTAGACGAACCTTTTAAAGACACCTCAGTACAAACAAATGCATTGTAAGTGAACAAGAATTCCTAGGAAGAGAGTAATTCTTGTACTTCCTGCCCTTTTACATGTTTTTGATAGCCTTGTAAATTTGGAATTCTATGTTGCGGATATATGCTAAGATTATAAGAATTATGACCTCAAACTTCAAGAATCTTACAATAAAATCTTGTCCTAAATATAACCACATAACTATATAAATGAAAATTGAAAACAAAATCACTTTAAGAAAATCCAAAATATATGTATATCTTTTAGTATTTACTTTTGTGGTGATTCAATAGAAACATTAATTTATTCATTTAATAAACATTTATTGAACACCTTGGATGTATCCCAGACTATGCTACCCCCTGGGAATTAAAAGTGATTAAGGCAGACCCCACTTAAACGGAAATCCCTGCTAGAAAGGGAGGAGGGCCTGTAATGATGTGGAATGTTAAGTGCCAAAATAAAGGCATGAACTATTCCAAAAACTACATGTGACTGATCTACACAAAAACTATGTGTGACTAAAGGTTAAACACTCTGAAAAAATAAACTCAGAACAGCAAAATGCAAGGGCAGTTAATTTTATATTAATGTTGTTGTACCCATTTTACTTTCCTGTGCAGGTTTTTATTTATGAAAGTCTATGATATTTTATCTTGGATATTAATTTTTATTGGTTTTACTGTGAATCTATTTAACTTTAATTCCATTTCACAAAATATAATTTTAGATAATCTAATGCTATGTTTACAATTTAATTATTAGTTTCAAAGCAGAATGTTAATTCTTTTTACACTACAGGTAACTTTGAAACAATGCATCACATAGTTCCTGTTTATTACCCACAGGTGGGTAAGCCAAAATTAGTCTTTTTCTCTGAGGCACAGAGATATCTTGCTAATGGAAATGCATCTCCAGAAAGCTCCCAAGATGATAACCCTAAAATTATTGAGGAGGCCAGGTAGGTTCTTTCAAATATTTGTGTAATTTATCTTTTGGGAGAGGATAGAACACCCTTACTGTCAACAACACAGAGGAAAAGAGGCCCTTCCTCTGTCTCTCCTAATTCTTTTTGACCAAGCACCCTCTCCCCCACCCCAAAAAAGTTCATTATTGGTCTGCCCACACAATCACAAAGTTGAGGTGGAAGAGTTGGTTCAAGAAGAGCTAGGAGTCACTAGACTAGATATTGAGGTGGTGCAAGTGACTCAGGAAAGTGCTGGAGCAGCAGGAAAAGATGCCTGAATGAGCAGGGATCGTATCAAAGGAGCCTGAGTCTCAGCTGATGATGAGTGCACTAGGTGCGTAGATGACTACATCAAGGGCGGGTGGCTTGAAGGAGGGGAAGCCTGGAGCACTACAGAGGCAGGCTCCTTTCACTGCTTCTCCAAACTGAAGATTCTTATCTGGTGCTCCTGAGGGATACATTAGAAGTTCATTAGATCCTCAAAAGGGCTTATGATCCAAAAAAATAGTTTAAGAATCACTGTTCTAAACCTTGAGTATATACATAGTTTAGTTCCATATGAATCAGCTCTAAGTCTCCTGATGAAAAGAAAATTACTTGGATCGTTTTAAAAGATATTGTTTTGATGTAAAGAGAAACCATAACAGAAAATAATTTCATTTATTCATAAAACTAATAAGCACCTGCCAAATATTGGCAATACTAAATATAAAAACTGAAATGAAGTAGTCCTAATCTCAAAGATCTTGCAACAAGCTAGTCTGAGAGTCATATGTGATATAATTACTGCATAGTGTGATAAATGCTAAGAGCATTATAAAATAATCCTAATACATCCTATAAATAATCCATTCAACTTTTTTCATTTATAATAAAAAATGATTGCTCTATTGATCTTTCCAATAGTAGTCATATGATGTAATTAAGCACAATAGCATATTTCATTGAGAAAGCAATCAGAAGCAGTGGGCACACTTCGGAATAGCTTCCCTTTTCAAGAACTGTCTGCTGAAGGTCAGATGGGTTTGTCATGAGACCCTCTCTGGAGGGCCCGATCTAGGGAAGATTACTTAGCGTTTCTTAATGGGGCCTCCTGAAGAAGACCCATCAACAACAATCTGCACTGCCCGGCCTCCATTCCCAAAAGACTGGCTTGGGCTTGCCGGGACGGAGGCTGAAGGCAGAGAGGGTCCTGTGTGTCTGGAAAATGCTGGATTTGGAGAGAGAAGAAAGGAGGCCTAGTTTTGGTCCTGCCCCCTCTCTATCCACACACACATGCACAAAGATTGGAAGCTGTGAAATTTTGCTTTACTGCGTATGTCCATTGTTATTACCATCAAAACCGTGGCCAGTTTGTCCACAGCACCCCAATAGTTTCTTAAAGATTTACACAACTGGTGTCAATTCTACAACAGTGTTCTTGAGCTTTGTTTCTTGCCAAGCATTTTGAAAGGTCTTGCTAGTATATCATCAATATGGAAAAGAAAATAATACAAATGGACACAGCCTCAGAAAATAATGTCGGTAAATTCTATACATTGCCACACACACTAAGATCGGTTGTGAACTGTGACACATACTACATATTCTATAGCCCCAAGCAAAGCTCTAATTACTAGACTGCACTGATGAAAACAGCAAATAAATCACTCTATCCTCATTTTCCTAACTAGAAACACAATACAGAGTTGAATGTGTTTTTAACTACTATGTACTGCTAAGAGAGTCTACCCCAAAAGAAGCCAACGGAATAAAGCAATTTCTGTGATAAAAATATAAAGACATGTCTTTCTGCTGCTACTGTCAGTGAGCTTGATTATGTTCAATCCCGAGTCTTCAGTTTTATAATATGAAAAAAATATTACATAAATATATTTTGTTTTAAATGTTTATGTCCTCAGGTGACATTATTACTGAGGACACCCCAAAACATTGTTTTGTTACTGCAAAAGATTTGTCTTATTGAATGGGAATATCAGTTCTATCTCTCTTTAGTATAATAGGTGACCAAATATATTATGGGATTTAATTAAGCTCTTGATATAGATTTTTAGGGTGTACCTATATTTAACATTTTACTAATTTAGTAAAGGTAAGAGATAATGAGAATAAACCTAGAATGTCAGTAAAATGTTAAAAACAAAATACCCAGCCCAAACACAAAGAACAGATTTTCAGTTTCTAAGAAGTTCATTAAAGCAATTCCTTCCCTTAATTATCTTAAGGGGGAGAATCAGTGAACAAGTGGCCTAAGGTCTACGATTAATAATAATCAAAGTCAGGAGCCTGCTCAGAGGTAGAAAGGAACTCAGAGGGCTTCTTCCAAAATGCTAAAATTATGTGCCTCACACTCCTTTAAGGTTCCACACATTGGGAGCTGTGCCTGCATCCTTGTGGAACCCAGTGAAGCAACATCTGTCCAATGACAGGGGAATGTTTTCCACCTCCTTTATAAATGCATGCAGTCTGTGCTCATGTATATTTACACAAGCCCGCTTTCCCTACAGGGAGGAAAAAGTCAGACTCACTGACGTTGTTTTTGACCCTCAAACTGAACTTGATACTATCAATGTACGCTTTAATTAAAGATTAGTTCAAAACTATTTTTTATTTAAAGTCTGATTCTGAACAAATGCCTTCATGGTTCAATTAAAAATAATATATGGCATTAAACAAAAAATGTACACATTGCTTCTTTCCGTGTTTGTCACAGATGTTTCCTCTCTTTTCAAACATGTTAGGAGTTGCTTTAGCCTTAGTAATTTAAAAATACACATTAAATGCATTTATATGTTATAAATAAGATCCACTGAGAATACTGTAGAGCACTGTGCAATGAAAAAAACCAAATTGATACTTAATTATTCAACTATCTTTCAAGCCCAAGCAATATCAATACAGTCAAATCATCTCTCTTGTTAATGCAAAAATAACTTTCTAGCAGGGTTAGGATGCCCTTAGTTTCAGGTACTTTTAAGAAATGTGAATCTCTGGGACCCCTAATTCTCAGGAAATGTTCACTGAATGTTATTTAACTATTTATAAAATACCTACTATCTTTAGTTAGAATATGGAAGCACTGATTTCTTTGAGTTAAAAAGTGAACTTTCTTATGTATAATTTTTATGCTGCAATGTAAAGCTCTTTCAACTGAAGTACAGTTGACATACAATGTTACATTAGTTTCAGATGTATAACATAGTGATCACCACAAAAAGTCCACTATCCATCTGTCACCATACACATACTGATATTCCATATGCTGTACTTTACATTCCTTGTACCTCTTAATCTCCTTTACCTTTTTGCCCCTACCCCCACCACCCACCCCTCTGGCAACTACCAGTTTTTCTGTACCCATGTTTTGTTTGTTCATTTTTTTAGTTTTAAAAAGAGAACTTCAATAGCAGTAAAAGTAACTTGCTTTTACCACTGTTAATGTTTCAATGGTTGTAACAACAGGTCTATTTGCTTCGAGAAGAATTTTTAAAACTTAGAAAGTATTTTTAGTCACAAAACTCTGTGATGATCTTATCCAAGTGCTTTTAATTTTGCTGTGTTAAACCCAACCTCAGTCTAATTGATTTTATAGGCAAAATAAATTATATATATCAGTAATATAGGTATAATGTTAAGATTCTGATTTTTAGTTCTCAAAGAACCCTTTTGAAATTAGGACGCAAGGTCCCTCAAAAAAAGAAAAGGAAATTGTGGTAAGCAACAAAGTTTTAAAAACAATCTTAGGTAGCTTTTGTGACTTCTGGTCTCAACTCCATCAATGGCTTACTCTGTAAACAGAGTTATGTAATATGTAAGATCTAATTTATGAAAATTATATTAGTTATTTTCCATTCTAAAATGTCTGTTTTGAAAGCTGAATCTTCATTACCCAAACAAATTTTTAAAAACAGTAGACCCCTTTGAGATGAGAATACTATCAGCCCATTTTATAGATGGAGAAGTGGATTTGCCATGGAGAGGCCCATTCAGAGGAGTCCAAAGTCACATTATTGTCAGAGCTGGGACTTGAATCCAGGTCACTGACTCCAAAAGCCAAGATCTCAACTACTCTGCCAGTGGGTCTCAAAAAGTATATGGAGGGTAAAGGAAGGGAAGGAAGCCAGTGAGGATGTGATTGTGGTGAATTGGAGAGTACATGTCCAACTAATGGTGGCTGCGGATACTTGGCTCCAAAACCATGTAGCCAAGCACATATTCTGGATTTGCAAACTCAGACCAGCTGGCCAGCAAGACACCTAGATTGTGAAATCATCTGATTTTAAAATATTGGATTTTTTTTCTTTAAAAAATCTATTAAAATAGTTACAAAGAAAAAGTCTGGTAATGCTAGAGAGGATATGGAACAACTAGAGCTCTCAGGCACTCCTGGTAGGAACGCAAAAATAGTACAGCCACTTTGGAAAATAGTTTGACATATTCTTATAAAGTTAAACATACACTTACCACATCTAGCAGTTCCACTCCTAGGTATTTTCTGAAGTGAAATGGACCTATACTCACACAAGAAGCCAGACTTAAAGGCTACATACTGTATGACTCTAAGACCATAGAGACAGAAGACAGTACTTGCCAAGGACTAGGGGTTGACTACAAAGGATCAGCACAAGGGAATTTGAGGTGTGGGGTAGGGAAGAATATTATAAATCTTTATTGTAGTAGCGATTACATGGCTGTACATGTTTATCAAAACTTATTGAACTACATATTCAAAAGAATGAATTTAACTATTTAAATTATATCTTCAGTTATGAGGGAAATAATCGAAAGGTGAAAAAAGCACTAATTATAGAAAACCTTTTGTGATATAATAGACATTCATATATACAGCTAAGCAATATATTTTCTTCACTGCTGTTTGATTATTTTACATTATAAAGTCAATAAATTAAGATGACAAGTAATTTGACATATTTAGAAAAAGAGACAAGTATAATTTTAAGACCTACACTACACTCTGTGAAATATATAGCACTCTAAAGCCATGTACTTTCTGGGAGCCTAGACAAGAACTTCAAAGAATGATATGCAATGAAAACAGTATCTGGATTGTTAACTAGGAGTCAAGTTCAAATACATCCTTTATTGAGATAATAGATTCAAAAAGTGTTTTGCAGATTATGAAGAACTCTACAAATATTGAATAGAATAGTATGGTTTTTTTAAAAAGCACAAGCAATAGGGTCAATCTGCTTGGCTTAAATCCTGCCTCCGTCATTTACTAACTGTGTGACCTTGGACAAATTACTTAATCTCTCTGAGTTTTATTTTCTCAACTGTAAAATATAAAATTCTCAAAGGGTTTGCACTTAGCACATATAAAGAGTTAAATAAGTTATCTTTTACTAATTTACATAATGTTGAAAATTTGAAGATTTTCATCTATTTTTAATTTAACTGCAAATACTGGTTTCTTGCAGGAATTAGGAGTAGGAATTAGGAATTAGGAATGTAGAATCATCAGAGGATTCAGAGAGCCTTCTTGGAAGTGACAGCAGATAGGACAAGAGGAGGGCAGTGGTTGTACTTGTTACATCAGTCCTTTCTACAGAACCTTGCTTGGGCATCACAGTTGGCCATGGGCCAGCCATTGTTAGCCGCACTCCACTGTGCCCCCTCCACCACTCCACTTCATAGGGCTGGGCTAGGGTGAGGATGTGAGGTACCAAGGGTGCAAAATCGAAGGAGTCCTAGACACCTTATTTGCCTCACCCTAGTCCTGGCCCACATTCCCTCCAATATTCTTATTTTCACACCTCCCCCAACTCAGCTTTTCCCATTCTTTCCTACCGGAGAGAGCGATGGGGGCGGGGGGAGGGGGTGGCAGCAGGGGGGCTGAATGAAAATCTTTGTTTCTACTTTAAATTCTGAAAAGATTTACACACTTTGGTGACCAATCATTAGCCTTTACTACTGCTATTGTGTCCTAGATTCTATGTTTCCTGCCTGTTTTGGATAACTTTCATTTTTGAAATAATTTAACGCTAGTCCCCCCACCCCCTTCTATTAACAGGAATCTCTCTTTGAAGGAATCCGAAAGGTTGTGACAAAAAACAATGTACATGAACATCGCCGTCTCCATAGCTCAAAAGTAAAAGAAAATCTGTTTGTAAAAAATGAGTCAACTCAGCCTTAAGAGGGCTGAAACGTTTGATTTTGTTTTTTCACCCTTAGCGATCTAGGCAACATCGCCTTTTGTGGTCTGTATCTTTACGGTATCTATCTTCATTGTATGAGAAAAACCTTTAAGTTCTTGTTTGATTTGCTTCTTCATTGAATCTGAAACATTGCTTTCTACTTGCTTTATTCATTACATATTATTTACTGGGGAAATAAAGATGTGCTTTTTCATTCATTAGAAAGTAATTCTTTTTCGAACCAATGGTGTCGTGGTGTGCTTCTAAAGTATAAATCTAATTGCGGTTATTGAATGGGAATTGACGTAAAAGCCTGAGGTCTATTCTGATTCTCTAACATACTAGTGTGGAACGAATATATATTCAAATACCACCATTACTCTGTAGTACTTGGTAGTTCGAATTTGAAAATCTGTTGTAAAGTGTGAAATAATGTCGCATATACGAGAGCAGTTTTATGAATATCATGAATTTGTTATTCCGTCTAGAACCCCAAATAAAATTTTTAAACGTTCTGCCCTTCGAATTGTAGGCACTGTTTCAAGGATATACTAATTAGTTGCTAGAAAATCTTGCGCGTCCCCTCAGCCTTCACGTCTGAGAGCTAAGGGTCCGAGACGCGAACAGTTCGCTGAGGGATGGGGTGCGGCGGGCCTCACGGCGCCGGGGTGGCTGGAACCCCTCACAGCCTGGGGCCCGGCTGCGCTTCCCGCGGGCCCCCCACGGAAAGACACCTCAGCTAGTTCCCCGGCAGGAGCATGAGGCCAGGACGAATATTCCGGCCGAATAACGACACAAGCGGAGCCCCAAAGGGGCATCGGATGGCCGGCCAAGGTCTGCACCCAGGGGAGAAGCGACCGCCACCCCAGGGCCGTTTACTCAGGTTTGGGGAATTTCCTGAAGTTACACTGACAGAGCGTTCAAGGGAAATGCGGTTCATTTCTGCGCGGCTCACACACCGGACACGGAGTACCGAGGTGGGGGAACTAGTGCTGTAAGTACTTAGGAGAACATGAAACACTGTCCTCGTGGTGAATTAAAAGGCTAACGCAGGGAAGTGGCACACTTCACACTGCTGCACAGAGAATTGAAGGTCACGCTCCACAAAAACGACAGAGTTCCCGCCTTAGCTCGGTGTTCGACTTACAAGGGCCAGGGCTCACCACCCAGGTGGCTCTCAAGCCGCGCTGGAGTCCTAAAGCCCAGGTTCCAGCCGGGTCCCCTCTGGTCTCCCACCCCGCAGGCGCTAAACGTAGAACTCCGGGAGTGCAGCCAAGAGAGACTCTAGTCAAGCGGGGGGGTGGGGCCAGCGGGGGCGGGACGTCCCCGCTGGCCCCACCCCGCCGGACGGTTTGATTAATGCTCTCCCGCCTCTGAGGTGGCTCGGCCTGGACACGACCCGGGACACCACCCCAGGTGGGCGCGGACCTCAGCGGGTCCTGTTGTCTTGGCGGGACACCGAGCTTGGTCCTCACGCACGCCTGGCCTCGAGGACGCCAGAATAAAAGGCACACCCACCCGGGGCTGGAAGCTGCCGTCGACTTCGGCTGGGCGAGAATGGAGTGACCGGCGCGGCCCTGGCCACGCACGCCCGGCTCGATACTCCTCGCCCGCTTGCGCAGCGGAGCAAAGCCCCGCACAGCCGCTCTGGGAAAGGTGAGGGCCCGGGTCCGTCCCCTGCCGTGCCGCGCAGTCCCGGACCCGGAGGGTAGTGGGTTCCTTAGTCCTAGGTGAGGCCGGGGTCCTCCACGCCTGCCGCAGAAATTACACTGGGCTCCCCCATGCCCCGTGCCTCGGTAGCGAGTGGTACGAGGGGCGACGGGCCTGGGTACCACGCTCTGCGAAAATGATTAGCATCATCTTTACTGCGGGTCTGGCAGAATAACGTTCCAGAAGCGCAAACAAGTTCCGAATTGCAGCTTCCTTTCCCGGCAGAGTAGCGCTTTCGCTTAATTGGCCGGTGAAAAGTAAAGCCCGCATCGCGCCTCTTCTCGGCTTTCTAATGAGCCCAGGAACTCTCAGACCCCAGTCCCCCCAGACGCGGGTAGGCAAACGCGTTCCAATCAAAGCGCCCTCCTTTCTAAGAACTGGTTGAGCACTTCGGGCGTCCGAGCAGGCGCTCAGGAGTAGCGAGGGGGCTGCGCCGCCCCGGGATAAGCCCGGCCCGCGCCCCAGCCTCACTGCGCCTTCGGTCCTTGGCAGGGCACACGGCGCGAAACGTCGCCATGGACCGCAGCGGCGCCGCAGGCAGCGCCCTGATCGCCAGCTCCGAGCCCACCACCGCTGCCGTCCCAACTCGAGACTCGAGCCCCGGGAGGACAGGGTCAGGGCCGACGGGCACCGGAGGCGGTGCGCGCTCGGGGGGTGGGCGGCCCGCGGCAGCAAACGCAGCTCGGGAGCGCAGCCGGGTGCAGACTCTGCGGCATGCCTTCCTGGAGCTGCAGCGCACGCTGCCGTCCGTTCCTCCCGACACCAAGCTGTCCAAGCTGGACGTGCTGCTGCTGGCTACCACCTACATCGCGCACCTTACGCGCAGCCTGCAGGATGACACCGAGGCGCCGGCGGACCCTGGGCTGGGCGCCCTGCGCGGCGACGGCTACCTGCACCCTGTTAAGGTAGGCGGGCAGGGCGCACTGCGTGGCTGGGGTAGTCAACAGGGCACCTTGACTTGCCAGGACTGCCGCACCTGAGCAGATGCCACTGAGCTTTCACCTCCCCGCCACCAAGGGGTGAGGCGGGGAACAGATAGGCAGAGGGAACTTGGCCCGCGAGGTCCCCACTGCAAAAGGCCGCTCCTTAACCGTTCGCATATAGTGGGTTACACGGGTTGGCTGGGTAGGGATGTCTCAAGCTCTTTAAAGGATGCAACCTACAGGAGGCCCTTGCCAGGTAGAAAGGTTTCTCGGCTGTGCCCGGTAAAGGTGCTTGATTGCACATCCTGGTAATTTTTTACTATCATAGGTTTTTGTTTTTTTTTTCTTATTGATTTTAGAGAGAGGGGAAGGGAGGGAGAGAGAGAAGGAGAGAAACATCGATGTGAGAAAGAAACATGGATTGGTTGCTTTTCGTGTGGCCCCAACCAGGGATGAAACCTAGGCACGTGCCCTGACCTGGAATTGAACCCTCGCCCTTCCAGTATACTGGGGACTCTCCAACCACTTTAGCCACGCCTGCCAGAGCAAACCTTTGAGTTTTTAAGTGCTTTTAATTTACATAATTACATTTCCATTGTTTTAACCAGCTGTTTGAAAAGTTTCACGAATTAAATATTCATGAAATATGGGGCAAGGGAATTATCTGTCCGTAAGTAATCCTAGGCAACCAATGTTGAAATTTTTTTTTTGTAGAACTGGTAAGAACAAAAGCAGATCGTTTTGCATTACCACGGAGTAAATTTCAGTACTTTTTAATAAAGGTTAATCATCATGGACTAGACAGCCACCAAGAGTGTTAAAGAAACTATAATGTGTTTATGTAATTTTTCTAATAAATTGGTATATATGTTGAGTGAGCCGATTAAATACTACATTCAAATTCTGTAATGTACAAAGTCAGCCAAGAGAATCCGTTTTGTATAATTTTTTTACATTACATATAGGTAGGTAGATTGGTCAGTATTTAGACTCTGTATTGTCCTTTTCTCCTAGACTTGTTTTGAAATTCTACATTGATCTGGCTTTCTGTTCAAAATATGCCATATTCCCTATATTTCCTAAACCTAAATTTTCAAATTTTTGGTTCCACCATTCTGAAGCATTTGGTCACACACACACACAAACGCAAAATTATGAGTTAGCCTTAAGTATATCAGTATTCAATAAATTATTGAATAATCATTTTTGAAATGTGGTAAAAAGTACACCTTCTAATATTAACTAAACTTAAAATTCTGTGGTGAAGTTGAACAAAATTTACTTCACAAGTATAATCAACAGGATTATAGGTTTACGCTATTTTAAATATTAAATTAAAATTTTGAATATTATTTATGTATAATTATTAAAGTTTGCATTCCATTCATGTGTTATATACAGGCTGGATAAAAGTAGGCTTACAGTTGTTCATATGGAAAATAATACAATAATTAATAAATAATAATACAAGAATAAATTCTGTATTTTGCAAACTCACAACTGTAAACTGACTTTTCCCCCAGCCTGTTTAACAATCTCAGCTGAAAAGTCATTCATTAAATAAGGGGTTTGTTTTACAGTGCGCATTAGATTGGTATTCAAATACCATTAATATTAAATTTTTTGACATTTTTAACAATATATAGACTTTACTACAAAAAGCATCTGTTAAATGCCTCTTTGTGAGAGATATAATTCAGATGAGAAATCAAGTTTTTTTACCTTAGTTTCTCACAGTGCTTTTTTGAGTAATGTTAGAACCATAAACTTCAGGTAACAATAAATTTAATAAGAGGTTTTTTTGCACTTGATTCATGTACCAAGTGCTTTTGTAGTCCTATAACTCTTTTTAAGAAAAATTAAATCTCATTTGTCCTCTGGATTGATTATTTTGATTTTAAGACAACTCTAGGGATAATGAAACAAGGTCGAGGAGTACCTCTTAATGAAATTGATGATGGTTGGACAAGTGTCTAGTCTGTTTTAAAATCATTCACTGAGTGCCCACAAAGCACTATGTTAGCAGAGTAAATACAGTTCAGGGTAAGACTTAATCCCTGACCTAAATGAACATATATGATAGATACAAAGATGAAAATGCACAAGGGAGAATGCCGTATGTGCCATAAGAGAGCTATAACCATGTGCTGTGCAGGTTCACAGGAAAAAGGTTTTATATACAAATTGAAATCACCCGTAACACATTATTTTACAGATACTACCAAAAATGCTTAAATATTAAATCTATCTTTGATTAATCTAATGCAAATAAAAATGTTGTGATTATTTATACTTTTTGGTTAACTAAAGGTATTGTAACCTTTGGTATTTCAAATACCTTAGAACTTAACTGATTATATGACACCACCCTCTAAAAAAGAAAGGTCTATTCTGAAAAAGCTATTTATGTAATATTTTTCCATTATCATACCTATTTGACTATAAATTATATTGTTTCAGAGGTGGTTCACTTTAAAGATGAATTTAGAAAAAGTCACAGTTAGAATACAAATATGATAATTACTGAAAGATTAGAGCTGTGTGATGTCAATGTATCTAGACATTTAATCTGGATGTTCTAATATTTGTTACTTCCCAGATATTGCTTTTAGCTAGATAAAATGTTTAGATAGCTGAATTAGCCACTTTTCACTGTAAATCTTTGACAAGTGTAGACACATAATACTTACTATGTATAACTTTTAAAAAATCTTTAAAGCCAAGGATCTTGTTTTATGCTTTTGTTTTAGGTTTAGTTTGAAATTAAAACATTGTGAGTAAATATATTTTCCTCCACTTAACTACATTCATTCTCCACAATTTCCTACTCATGTGCACACAAATTATTTTATACAGTTATAATCAAAGTCTAGTTATATTTTTATTTTTATAATTAGCATTAATATTTTTTCATATTGTCCCTTAGACTTCAAAATTACAATTGTTACTAGCTACTTAAGGTTGCACTTGCATTGAAGTACTTGGAATTATTATTATTATTTTTACAGATTATCATTATCTGTCATAGATACTAACTTTTGGATTCTTGTTTAAATATTCTTTTTCAGAAATGGCCCATGAGATCAAGATTATACATTGGTGCTACTGGTCAGTTTCTGAAGCATTCTGTCTCTGGAGAAAAAGCAAATCGTGGCAATATTCCAGCAGACACACAGCCTTAGGCTGTCCCCTGATGGGTGCTGAAAGAAAGTGGTGTCTATTGTTTTTAAATACTATGAAATAATTCTATATTTATTACATCGGCCATAACAAGCATCATCTCTGAAAGTTTACATATGAATCCATCATTAGGTTTTTAGATTTATCTGTCCAATATGAGTAAGTGTGGAATGAAATAACCTTGTATAAAACACACAACTTATCTACTCAGTGTGAGAGATAGTCTCTACTAGAGCAGGAGAAGCTATTGGTAAAAAGATACACAAAAGCAAAACACTATATCCACAGAATGCACATAACTTCTGCAGTGTATTTATTACAAGCCGAAAAGCCGGTATCTATTGATAGTCTTCCTAGTTTAAAATAATAAAAGCTGTGTTTGTAATACACCAATATTTCATTTTTGTAAAAACCAGTCTATGCTTAAAGTTGGTTTAAGAAGCCATTTCAGTTGGAAGGTGTGAGATCATTTATTCAATTTCAGCTGAATATGTGCGAAAAGACTGCTGAGGCAATATAATTATGCAGTAACTTCCATAACAAGTTAATTTTTTTCCTCTCAAAAAGCTTGTTTGGAGTATTCGAAATGTTATTGCCTCATAGGACTGGCTTGCCCACCATCCTAGAGGATTATATCTAATTATGTTTCCAAGTTGTGGAAGGCATTCAGAATCCCTGCACCCGGTGTGAACAGCAGATGGGGGTCACTGTCCACATGGCTCATCACCCTCCTCCTGGTCAGCCCATTTGGACCCCACTCTTTCAGGTCCTGGACTAGCAGGTGTGGCTGCAGCCACCTAAAGAGAGTGAGCCCCTGTGACCCTCAGTCACAGCTTTGGCCAGAGTCCTTCTATCCTCATCAATTGTTCACAGTCTGCCTACTTGGCCATTATGAAATGGGAAAAATCCTGTCAGTTTTGGGAATTCTGGAACTGATCTGCACCTTGAGGGGGTCAGAGGACACCGAGTGACCATCCTGAGATACATCAGGCCCTTTATGAACCCAGAACTAGGGAAGACCCTCTGCCTTGGGCCTCTCCCACCACATTGTATGTCAGGTGCCCAAGAATTGTACTAGTGGTTTCAATTTTCTACAGGCTCTTGGGGGTCAGAGCTGTGAAGTAGAGATGTTGTTCAGGGAGCATACTGAATGTCAAAATAGGGTACAATAGAAATACATTAAAAAAAGATCTCCTTTGTCATGTCTTTGTTGACTTACATTTCTTTTTATTTCCCTTTGTTGTTTTTTTCTCAGTCTCTTATTGTTCCCCTTTCGAATTGTGAAGTTCAATTGTTGCTCAGTGACCCTATTATAAAGTTGCTGAATTTGATTAAAGATTAGCAAATAGAAAGGCATATTAATGGGCTGGAATTAAAGAGGAACCACCACTTTATTTTCGCCTCCCCTCAGTTTTCTTCCAGCTTTTGGCAGTGAAATGAAGTAAAAGACCATCTGAAGACAAAAACTATCTTTCAGTTGATTCAGCTGAGCATGAGCATGTTTTGGTTCATATCCGATAATTTGGTATTTTTATTATTTTAATGTGAATATCTGCTTGTAATGTGATGGAAGCATGTCTTTAAAAGAAAATACATAATCAAAACTTTGTACATATTAATACGTACCAAAAATATTTGTATATTAAACATTTGTGAATATATTTACTCAGATAACATTAAAAGGGATAAAAAGTAAAATGAGAAATGGATTCAGCCATTCACTATTATAAGTTATTGGCATAAAAAGTGTTAAGAATAATCTCCTATATTAAGGAATGAAATCACAGCTTCTTTAAAGTTACCTGAAAATGAACTGTAAACACTAAATTTGATAGCAGGAATTTCAGGAAAAATGGCCTTGCTAATGATCTATTTGGCTAGTTTTTAAAGCATTTAATTGGGAAAAATTTGACTTTTGTTCCATTATCAGACTTTTCTAAGTCATCCTGTTAAAGTTACTTTGCTTTCACAGTGTTACTTTTTATTTCTTCATGTCCAGTTATAAATATTTTAATGCCAAAGAAGTATATTTCTGTCATAGGTTTTCATAACTTTTTAGTGAATTGCTATATATGTTAACAGATTTTAGTAGGTTGGAAAATCTCAGAGGAGAAATTGCATGTTTTCACCCAAAAGTTCAAAGGGGCATGCTGTTTTAATTAATGGCGCATAGTCAGGATAAGGGATATTACTAAAATAAAATAAAATGCTAATTTGAAAATTAATTTAGTCTGTTAAATTTGCATCTGTTTCTGTAGTTTCTTAACAAATACCGAAGGTACATTTTTAAATCTAGTATCTACCTACTTGGCCTTAGCTTCTTCACCATACTCTTCTTAATGGAGTATATATTAAAACTGGGAAGGGGGTATATTTTGATCACAATATTATTCCATAATCTGCAAGGGAACTCCTCAGTTAAATTTCTGTCAGTGCACTCAGCTCTCTCAGTGATATGACATACATTTAAATTGCTCTATAACGATAACTTGGGGGAAGAAGGAAATGTCTTTTTAGAGGTGTAAGTTCCAACAGACTTTAAAAATATTGTTTCTTTTTCTGATTGTAAAAATACAGTGCAGTTTATTATATGCCAATTATATACCAATAAGCTATCTTAAAAGTATATACATAGCCCCTTTTAAAAAAATCCTCACCCAAGGATATGTTTATTGATTTTTAGAGAGAAAGGAAGGGAAAAGAGAGAAACATCAATATGAGAAAGAAACATCAGTTGGTTGCCTCCCATATGTGCCTGATCGGACCCACAACCTAGGTATGTGCTCTGACCAGGGATTGAACCCACAACCTTTTGATGCATGAGACAGTGCTCCAATCAACTGGCCACCCGGCCAGGGCATATACACACCCCTTTTAAAAAAATGAAAATAATAAAAGGAATGAAGTGGAAAAAAATCCTACAGTGGAGGTAGGTGTTTGGGATCAAGTTGGGGATATCTGTTCACACACTACTTGGTAATAAAAAGAGTTGTCTACATTTTTATAAGGTTTTTCAGACCCAATGACTCAATCTGTAGATTACAGATATCCTTAACATTGATCTTATCTATTCATGGAGACTCTTTAAAGTTAGAAGAAACTGTGCAAAAAGAAAAATGCTGATTGACCTTAGTGAAATGCACAGTAATTACTTCAGTTGAAACTGCTTTTTAGGTTAAATTATTCAATAATTTCTCTCTCTCTCAAAAGGCCTCATTTTATATTCATGAAGGCAACTAACCAGTTATTATCAATTAAAATGAAAGTACTCGGGCTCCAGTAAGGTTGGTAGCATGTGTGCATGCTCGCTTTCTCTTGCATTCCCTCTCTCTCTCTCTCTCTCTCTCTCTCTCTCTCTGGAATAGGCAGAGGTAATTCTGTATTTTCCAGCACATTATTTAATCTTTTCTTTTAGCCTTGGTGTATTAAAATGCCATTCTGAGTAAATAAGACAATAAAGACATCTCCATAGTGGCCAACATGATGCCCTTAGAAATCAACACATGAATTGTATTTAGCATCATTATAAGACAAGGTCCTTGTTGGCATTATATTATACTGTTCTTAGCTGACGGGGAGAAAAAATAAATAAATTGGTTTGGCCAAAAAGTTCGTTCAGTTTTTTCCATAAAAGACATTTCATTTTCACCAATAATTTATTGATTTGGGTAGTTTGTCTCCCGCATGGCATAATGTTGATTGTTTTCATTTAATGTCTCAGTTTGATCGCTCTCAACTTCACTGGGTTTACCAGACTATGGAGCATCGCTCAGAAGAAATCTCCAGCATGAAACTTTGCCAACACATTCAATCAGTAACAATGCGTTCTCCATATACTGCAGAAATCTTTTTTTGCATTTCAGTTGCATTTTTACCTTTCTTTATATAATAAAGTATAATATGCTGAAAATGTTGCTTATTTTCTTCCATCTTCAATATTAAAATGGCTACACAAAAATTCACCAATTTTGATAAACTCTTTTTACTTTTAATTTTTTTAGATTTCATTGTTGGTCAAGCACAACTGTCTCCACGTTCCCTCACCATCCTCCCCTCACCCCACCCACCCCCACCTCCCACCCTCATTTCTACTCCCCTTTGGCCTTGTCCACAGGTCCTTTATTCCTTGACGACCTATCCCATTCTTTCCCCCATTATCCCCTTCTCCCCTCCTCTCTGGTTACTGTCAGTTCTTTATTTCAATGTCTCTGGTTATATTGTTGCTTGCTTGTTTTGTTGATTAGGTTCCCCATATACGAAACACATGGTATTTGTCTTTCACCACTGCTGGGGTTATACTCTAAGAATCTGAAACACCAATTCAAAAGAACCTATGCACCCCTATGTTCATAGCAGCACAATTTATAATAGCCAAGTGCTGGAAGCAACCTAAGTGCCCATCAGTAAATTAGTGAATTAAAAAACTGTGGTACATTTACACAATGGAATACTACACAGCAGAAAGAAAGAAGGAGCTCCTACCCTTTGCAACAGCATGGATGGAACTGGAGAACATTATAAGTTGTTTTTAAATGCAAGTTCATATGACAGCTGTCACAATACAATCTAACAAAATTGTTTCAAATAAAAGGCAAATAATCACTACTAGAGTCATCTTATGGAAAAAACAAACTTTTTGGCCAACCCAATCAATCAAACATTACTTTGATCCAAATTTACGTATTAGAGATTTTATTTTGAGAGGATGACTTAATCTAATACAAAGTTTGATTAATAATTACTTCCTAATACAAATCAGTTATTTGTAGATTATATCAATCATATATTTTATTTGAAAAGCTATGAAATTCGACTCTTCCAGAAGTGACAGATTCTGTCTTAATTTGGTGACAAATTCTTTTTCTCTTTATCATTACTGGAAGATATGATATCAACAGTTTCCCAAGTGATTTACAATTAGTAGTATATTCTGTGTTTCTCCATGGTACACATTTTTTCATTTTTTAGTTTTGTTTTTGTTATTACTATAACTTTAAAAATACCCAAAAGCTAAGAAGCCAAATTTTCTAAAGGAGCACTAGGGAAATATTATAAAATTATATATCTCAAAGAAATTAATGTGTACTTTTATTACATACTGGTAGATGGTGGGCTTATATGTGACTATTTTACTAAGAAAAAAATTAATGCCCCTTAAATCCTATAAATTTGCTTCCTGTAAACTTTGAGTATGGCCCAGATGGTACTGCAGCACAGTTGGGAATGAGAGACATTAAGTATTCTTGCCTAACTACGAAAACCTGGGAAGGGTTTCCCTTCTCATGTTTACACAAGTCTGAGTTCCAGCTCATAAGAGAAACCAGCTCAGTGAAATGTATCTCAATCACTCAAACTCTTTCATTATAAATTATACCACAGCATTTAGCTGTCAGAAGCTTTTAAATTATAAACTGAAGAATAATCTTAACTATTAGGCTTAAAGATTATGTCAATAATCATTTCCTGTGCATATGAATGTTACTGAAGAAACTCATGCATTCCTGCCCTCTCAGGACCAAGAAGTATGTCCATGGGGAACTCTGGGGCTGAACTTAAATTGCTTGTGTCCATTGTTACGGCTATTGGAAAGTGGGGGCCATTTAAAACAATGTGAGTCTAAATAAGAATTGATTTTAAACATTCTTATTATCAAATAAGTTCTGAAATCACTCAATTTAAAAATTTAACTGTGTGCTATTATAAGACATATTAATACTTTACATAGATTGGTATATCTTGTGGGTCAAATTAAAAATTAAGTTGTATATAAACAGAAGGCCTGTGCAAGATGGTTTCTATTCTGTGTACAGCCCATCTGTGCCTCTTGCTGTTGTTAGAACCTATCTATATCAGAGTCCTTTTGAAAGGTAGGCTAAGCCAAGGGAAGAAGTGGTGTGCAATGTCAGAGACAGGCCAGTCAAGAGAAGGAAGAAGGTGGGAAGTGGATAGATCCTCCTTTCAGAAAGAGGAGGCCAGTTCCACCAGTGTCCAGTCAGGCTACAGGTGTGATGTGCTAGAACACAGAAAAGAGACTGCCTTGAAAAGGAGACCTGACTTCAGGACAAGAGCAGAACAAGAAAAAAAGCTGCTAATTCTGGGCCACAGCTGGCTGGAGAGGTCCAGAGAGCAGCCACACCAGAGCTCAGGAAGGACTAGGCCCAGGTGGTTCTCTTCCCTTTCTGGCCAGGTCACCAAGACCAGAGGCTGGACAATGTCTGGTGAGAACAGCTTGACCCAAGACAGAAACAATATCTCTGGGTCTGGTCTCTCCCCATTCCAACCATGCAAGACCCACCCTAGGCCTATGGCCACTCTAGGGATGCGCACATTGATTACATTCGTGTCCTCCCTTACCTTGTTGAAAGGAAGCAGAGCTTCCTGTGAAAACGAATGAGAGGTGATAGCTGTTACTCAAGATCCACCTTTAGTCAAACTTGAGGATGCGAGGAACAGGGAGGTAAGAAGGAGCAGAAAAAAGAAACCAATTGTAGAAGGGCTTAAATCCCACTTCCTTATAGGACATGAGTTAGGGAACACCATGTAAGTAATTTTCCTTAGGGCACCGTGTCATTCACTAAGGAGAGGAGGGGATCCTATATTCTTAATTATTAAACTGATAGGGTAGCCTACAGCCCTCCCTACTTGCTGAATTAAGGGCCTCTGTTTAAGGGCAGATTCCTTCTAGAGTAAAGTCATTATACACCTTTGAGGTTATAAAGCTGACTCAGAATGTCTAGCAAGATAATGGACCTAAATTTCAAACTTTATTAAGAGAGAAAATGAATTCTAAATTCCAAAAGTTGCCATCTATGTATGAGCCAAGATCGGAGGTTTATAAACAGATTTACTCTAAGTGGTAAAAGAGATTTGGGGGAGTCAGGCTAAGGTACAGGCTTGGAGAAGGGCCACAGTGCAGACATCACTGTCATCTGCATTGAGTAGAGGAGGGAAGCATGGGGTACAGAGGAGATAGAGACAGGGACTGGCCTCGCCACAGTCCTCTAGGCAAAGCCTGTAAGAATACAAACCCTTGCAGAAGCCCTGGATTCGCCCCAGAGCCATGCCCATGCAGGGGGCAGGGGCAGGGCCTGGGAAATACTAGGGGCAGGGCATGAGAGGCAATGGCTGAGGCCAAGAGCCTGAGGGCAGCTAGCACGGGCAGCCAGGGGCAGAAGCTGCTGAAAGTACACAAGCTAGGAAACCAGGAATTGGGAGATGGTAGAATAGGGGCCCCTAAAAACTGGAAGTTGGGACCAGACTTCCGGCCAAGATGGAGGTATAGGTAGATACACTTCGTCTCCTTGCACAGCCAAAAGAAGGACAACAACAAATTTAAAAACAATAAATAACCGGAATTGCCAGAAAATCAAACTGTATGGAAGTCCAACAACCAAGGAGTTAAAGAAGAAGCATTCGTCCAGACTGGTAGGAGGGGCACAGATGGGCAGCCAGGGTGGAGGGGGCAAGTGGTATGGCTGTAGCTGGTGGACCAGGCAGTCCCACATTTGCATGAGGATAAACCGGGAGGAACTGGGGAGTGAGACAGACCATGCAACGCGGGGTTCCAGGGCAGAAAAAGAAAGCCTCAAAACCTCCACTGGTAAAAACCTGTGGGGGTTGTGGCAGGCAGGAGAATTCCCAGCCTTACAGGAAAGTTTGTTTATTCCCACAGGGTCCTAGAACATGCACAAACCCACTCACCCGGGATTCGGCACCAGAAGGTCCCAATTTGCTTGCGATAACTGGGGAAGCAACTGAGAGCTGGCCAAGTGCCAAGCAAGCAGCATTGTTCCCTGTCAGACCCCTCCCCCACAGACAGTGCCACAAGGCAGTGACATGGGCTGCCCCGCCCTGGTGAATACTTAAGGCTCCGCCCCTCAAAATGTAATAGGCATGCCAAGTCAAAAAAAAAATTACATCCCAAAGGAAAGAACAGATCAAAGCTCCAAAAACAGAACTAAGCGAGGAAGAGATAGCCAACCTAACAGATGCAGAGTTCAAAACACTGGTAATCAGGATGCTCACAGAATTGGTGGAGTATGTTTACAATATGGAGGAAAAAGGGAAGGCTATGCAAAGTGAAATAAATAAAAATATACAGGAAACCAACAGTGAAGGGAAGCAAATCGGGACTCAAATCAACCATTTGGAGCAGAAAGAAGAAACATTCAACCAGAACAGAATGAAGAAAGAAGAACTCAAAAAAATGAGGCTGAGGAACCTCTGGGACAACTTCAAACATTCCAACATCCGAATCATGGGTGTGCCAGAAGGAGAAGAGGAAGAGCAAGACATTGAAAACTTATCTGAACAAATAATGAAGGTGAACTTCCCCAATCTGGCAAAGAACATATACTGCCAGGAAGTCCAGGAAGCTCAGAGAGACCCAAAGAAGTTGGACCCAAGGAAGTACACACCAAGGCACATCATCATTACATTACCCAAGAGTAAAGATAAGGAGAGAATATTAAAAGCAGCAAGAGAAAAGGAGACAGTTACCTACAAAGGAGTTCCCATCACACTATCAGCTGATTTCTCAAAAGAAACCTTACAGGCAAGAGGGGGCTGGAAAGAAGTATTCAAAGTCATGAAAGACAAGAACCTACATCCAAGAATACTCTCTCCAGCAAAGCTATCATTAAGAATGGGAGGGCAGATAAAGTGCTTCCCAGACAAAGTAAAGTTAAAGGAGTTCATCATCACCAGGCCCTAATTAAATGAAATATTAAAGGAACTAATCTAAGAAAAAGATGATCAAAACTATGAACAGTAAAATGACAACAAACTCACAACTATCAACAACTGAACCTGAAAAAACAAAAACAAAAGCAAACTAAGCAAACAACTAGAACAGGAACAGCATCACAGAAATGGATATCACATGGAGGGTTATCAGCGGGGAGGGGGAGGGTGGAGAATGGGGGAAAAGATATAGGGAATAAGAAGCATAAATGGTAGGCACGAATAGAGAGGGGGAGATTAAGAGTAGTATAGGAAATGGAGAAGCCAAAGAACTTATTCGTATGACCCATGGACATCAACTAAGTGGGGCAATGCTGGTGGGGGAGTGCAGCACAGAGGGGACGAAAGGGGAGGAAAAAATGGAACAACTGTAATAGTATAATCAATAAAATATATTTAAAGAACAAGAAAAAAACAGGAGGTTGGAAGCAAGATGCAACGCCATAGCAGTGACACCAGCACCATATGGAAGTAACAGACACGCTGTCAGTCAGGTCTAGAGCCAGGGGACAGGAGGCATGGGAGCCTGCAGTCCCACCTTCCATCTCCTTAGATACGTAACTTTTCCCTAAAGCTACCCAGGGATGGAAGGGGAAAGACACATAAGAAGCCCACTGAGAGGGAAAAACAGCTCTGATGGAGTTTCAGCTTCTAGTTGACTCTATATTTAATAGTCTTTCTGTTTGACAGATGTTTTCTCTTTAAGGGTAGGGATTCCAGAAAAAGAAGAGATTGGATATGGGACATGAAGAAAGCTACTTTATTTTCCTCACATACATCTCATAGTATGGACAATTTAACCCACTTATACGTATCTTATGACTGACTATCTGCATTGAAAATTTACAATTTAATTGTCCACTATTCCATTTGTTTGACCTTATAGTTTTGAATACACCTAAATGAGTGATGGTAATGATATTAGGGATATCCATGGACCTTGCAAATGGATTACGAAAACTCACAGAGCATGAGAAGCTTGCCCAGGGCTGCCCACATAGTCATGGCAGAGCCAGGCTTCAGACTCAAGTAGTCTGGCTTTGAGGCTCTGGCTCGTAAATGGCTCTGCTAGGCTGCCTGCCCCGTTAGCTGCCTGGGTGCTTCAGGCACTATAGTTTCCTACCTGTCAGACTGGTTGGAAAAAATCCTTCTTTGCTGCAGGTCTCTCACTGCGGTAAGCATTTGGCTTAGTGTCTGCCCTCCTATCCTTGGCTCACAAAGTTAATATAAAATAATAGTTGAGACAATGCATGTAGGTAGCTCAGTGCAAGTCAGGCGCGTCTTCTCTGGCTGGTTAGTGCTATTAGATTAAGGGTTAAAGATGAAAAGGTGAATCATGACACAAAAAATCCAAGAAGCCATAAAGGAAAAGATGGGTAATTTTAACTACATAAAAATAAGTTCATAAAACAAAAGGAAGACCTGGCTAGTGTGGCACAGTCGGTAGGAGCATCATCCCAGGGCCAAAGAGTTGCCGGTCCAATCTCTGGTCTGGGGACGTGAGGCAGCAAATCAATGTTTCTCTCTCTCTCACCCTTCCTCTCTCTTAAAAAAAAAACAAAACAGTCCTCAGGTGAGGATAAAAAAAAAAAGGAAAAAACCATAGACAAGGTGAAAACAAACAGAAATGTGAAGAAGGTCACAGCATATAAGATAGTCACAGTAATTTCCTTTATACAAAATCAGTTTTTGCAATTTAAAAAGAAAAAGAATAGCAACTCAGTAGAAAATTCCGCATATGGTATAATTAAACAATTTATAGAAAGAAATCAAACAGCCAGTATCTTTACAAAAAGATATCCAAACTCACTCATTATTAAGGAATATACATTTAAACAGCAGTGAAATAAGATATTTCACCTATCAGAATGACATAAACTATTCAGTTAAAGATAAATATGTTTGGGGATGTAATATACAACATGGTGACTATAGTTAATAATACTGAAAGTTGGTGTGACAGTAGGTCTTAAAAGTTCTCATCACAAGGATAAAAACTGGAACTACGTGAGATGATGGATGTTAACTTATTGTGGTAATCATTTTCCGACACATAGATATACCAAAATCATTATGTTGTGGTCCTTAAACAATGTAGTATGTCAATTATATCTCAGTAAAACAGGGGTGAGATGGTTAATTGGACTCAGAAGGTAAGTGATAATGACTGATTTTCTGGCATACTGGAATTACCTTGTTTTAACCAGGCTCATAATGTTTGAGTATGTATGTTTTTAATGAAAATAAATATCAAATTTTTATCCTCATGCCTCCCTCCCCCACAGAGTATGAAATGGAGGAATGTGGGGAAAAAAGAATACAAATTTAAAAATACCCATTATTGGTGAGGATGGGGAAACGAGGATGGTTGCACTGTTGGAGTGAAAGCTCTTTTAAATACAGTTTCGCAATATCTGCCAATATTTTAAGTGTATACACTGACTTAGCAATTCCACATTTAAACACCTCCCTAATGATACACTTCCATTCAGAAATGTATATCAGAATAATTATTACAGGTATTCATTATTTTTTACCTCAAAATTTGTAGATTTAACAGTTTTCCCTGCCTTCAGTATTGGCGGCACCCAAGCAACCTATCCAGAATGCAAATCTGAGGGTGTTACACACCTTCTCAAATTTCTTTAAGGGTTCACTAGCATCTAGTGGTGATGTCTAACCTGTTAACTTGGCCTGTGAAACCCTCACCTAATATCACTGCCCTTACTCTCTTCCACTTCCTACTTTATACTTAAAGTTGTAGAACACACACACATACACACTCCTATTTCATGCTTCAGTGCCTTTGTTCATCAATCATCAGCCAGTCCACAAATATGTTTTTCAATGCTACGGCACACATCGTTCATTGCTTACTGTGTCAGTTAGGAATGTATTCAGCTGCTAATAAGAAAGACCCACCCACAGTGGCTTACATAAATTAGGAATTTACTTTGTCATGTAAAAGAAATCCAAAGTGGTAAGATGGCTTCCTATAATTATCAGGGTCCAAGGCTTCTACTTTTTTCTCATTGATCAGAACTAGGTCACAGGGTCACCCTTAGGTATAAGGAAGATATATCAGTCTGGGTTTGGCTAAAGTATTTATTAGTTTAAAAACAAAGAGGCTTATTATCAGTTATTTGTGACGTATAGAATCATTGGGATGAAACGAACTGGGGCTGAATTTATAGGAAAAAATTCCAAAGTGATTCCACAGAACTGGGCTGCCAAGGCACCTGATACTTCTGCCCTGGTCTGCCAAATGGGAAGCTGCCCCCACAGGGGCTGACTCTAGAAATACACTGTCTTTGCTGCATATATGTTAGCAAAATGGATGCCTCCTGGCTTGAGTTTCTCCTGACAAAACTCAATTTAGAATTCAGAATTTTGCAGATGCATTTGCTTGGCAGGAACCAATTCATATCCAGAATCTTACCTGTAAGAGAGTCCTGGAATATGTAATACTTAGCTTTTCCACTTCTGAAGTGCAGAAATACAGGCTAGAATAGCTACTGAGTGAGCCGGTCCCAGCATCTACCACAGGAGGCAGGGGAAGCAGGCATACACATTGGCACAGCACAAAGACTCTGCCCATAACACAGGGAAGGGGGCTGGGGACAGCAACAAGAGTATCTGCCATGGGAACCTCACTGGGTCTTAAAGATCGAGGAAGACTTTCCTGAGGAGGCAAAGAGGGTCAAGAAGAGCATGCTAGGCACAGGGAAAAGCAAGCAAGAAAAATATGGGGCTTTGAAAGAAAGTGCATGGGGAGGGGGGCTGGATACTTTACGTATTTTATTTCATTTAATCCTCACAAAAATCTTGGACTAAATATGACATCATTCCCAATTTTTAAATCAAGGAGGGCCTTTAAAAGCATGTTTAAGGATTTCGTTTGAGCCAGAAATCTTCCACGAAAATGCAGAAGTGTTGGTGGATGGGGACCTATTGGTAAGCAGAGAGAAAAGTACAGAATTCCAAACAACATAAAATATAATGAAAACACCAATAAATATAATGAAAAATAAAACAGACTGGGGAAAGTTAAGTGCAATGAATATAACTGAAGATTAGCATCCAGAATATGTAAAGAAGTCCCATAAACCTGACACTGGTATTCTAGTCGGGATTGCATTGAATCTGTAGATTGCTTTGGGTAGTATGGACATTTTAGTGATGTTAATTCTTCCAATCCAGGAATGGGGTATAGGCTTCCATTTATTTGTATCTTCCTCAATTTCTTTCTTCAGTGTTCTCTAGTTTTCCGAGTACAGGTCTTTTACCTTCTTGGTTAAATTTATCCCTAGATACTTTATTTTTCTTGTTGCTATAGTAAATGGGATTTTCCCCTAGTTCCTCTTTCTGATAGTTCACTGTTGGTGTACAGAAATGCCATCGATTTCTGAATACTGACTGTGTATCCCGCTACTTTTCCAAATTCACTTGGAAACAGCTTAAATGCCCATCCGTAGATGAGTGGATCCAAAAATGGTGGTACATCCACAGAACTCCTACCTTTTGTGGCAGCATGGGTGGAATTGGTGCATATTATGCTAAGGGAAATAAACCAGTCAGTGAGAGACAAATACCATATGATCTCACTTATAAGAGGAATTTAATGAACTAAATAAACAAATAAGCAAAATAGAACCAGAGACATAGAAATATGGAACAGACTGACAGTAACCAGAGGTGAGGGGAAGGGGGATAATGGTGGAAAGTAGGGGAAGGGACTAGTCAAAGAACATAATGATTGACTGTGGGAGCTGGGGGTGGGCTGGGCGGAGGAGGGCAAAGGGGGAAAATTGTGAAAACTGTAATAAAATAACAGTAAACAAATAAAAAATAAAAAAGAAGTCCCATAAATCAATTTTTAAAATGACAAATATGTCAATAAAAATTGGGCAATCTATGATTTACAAAGGAAAAAAACCAAATGATTAAAAACATGCAAAAATTTTAAGAGAAAAAGAAAACATATGTAAAGTTATCTTTTCAACCTCATGGCAAATGCAAATTAAAATAGCAGTAAAAATCATTTCATATTTATCAGGCTGGCAAAATGTTTAAATTTTGAAAAGAGCAACTTTTGACAAGGATGTGGTACCATTACTTGGAAAGTAGTTTGACTATATTAAGTATGAAGATGCATTTATCTTTCAATCGTTCAGCCCAGCAATTCAGCTTCTAGGGACAACGGTGTGTTATGAAAGCCAATCGTTAATTATTCAAGTATTCAGGTATTCTGTCAGCTAGTTGTTAAACAGGAGCTTGAAATCAGCCCATATAATGGAGTATTTACTCCATGAAAATCTGCAAATGCCACAAACCAAAGTTTAGGTTTTCTTTTGGTTTTTTTTTTTTAGATCCTGTTTACCAGAATACCACTGGAACATAGACTCTCATGCATATGTACAAGAAGACACTGTACAATAAACATTCAGAATCTACACTGTGTTGAAATTTGATAGGGTGTTAATTTCAGGACATGATTTTTATTAAATCATCGCTAAGGTACAAGTAACATCATAATTTAATCTTAGTTTGAATTTTTCAGTTACTTCCACATTCTTAACTCTCTATGTAATCATTCTTAAATATATTTTTTAAACAGTAAGAAACTATATTATTTCACATAACAAGAAGCCTAGGCTGGAGTGGTTCCCTGGCTAGTTAGTTTGTTGACTATTCAGTGTCTTTAAGTTGCTTGGTTTATTCTCCTTTCTACTCTGTCGTCTCTGGCAAGCTCCCCTCATTTAACAAGATGCCTTCCGTGATGCCAGTAATTCTTTCACAGATGGTAATATCTAGGAAACAAGAGGTGTTTCTTCCCATATATGTATTATCATCAAAGAAGAAAACTGTCCCTAAAGTCTCCTCATAGACTTCCCTTCAGGTCCCATTGGCCAGCTTGAATAATTTTAATAACATTCCATTACATTCAGATTTTGTCATAGGATTTAAGTTGTTTTGGTTTTTTTTTTGCAAACTTTACTCTTACTATGTAAGTTAAAGTTTTAAACAGAAAAGGAAAACCCTAGTGTCTCACATTGACAATTAAAGCCACTCATTATTTTAGATCCGGGCAGAAATCATAAGTAATTTAGGTAATTTTCACCAAAATTATCTCAGTAAAGTTCGTGTACTTCAAGTGTTTAAGAATCAACTTTCATTCAGATCAGTGCCCTATTTTCTGACAATTTAATGTATTTTTCACAGATTTGGAACTCTAACCTTGACGAGAGGTATAAATGCTATGATTATCTTAATGTCAATATTATGTTTAAAAATAACCTTGCCTGAGGTAAAAGGATCTTATACATAAAAGTCATGCATTTATGACTAGGGTCATTTACATTTCTTTTGCATTAACTCTGTTTTGACATGCTTACTTTTGAGCACGGGAAAGCACAAGCGTATGGTTATTATAGCCGACTTCCTTCCAGTTCCAACCTCATTTTCTGCTGCAAACATCTAGAGGAACTAGGAGGTTCTCCAAGTCATTCACTAAATATGTAAAAGGACTGAGGGCCAAATGTATTAATTTACTAATGAGATTTACATGTGTAAGTACAGAATATGGATTCTGACAGCTTATAAGAAAAAATGTCCCATATAATCTGAATCCAGATGTATGTCTACCTACAAGAAGTAAATTTTCTAAGGTAATCCTGGTTATACTATCAAAAAATGGCTATTTTTTAAACATTATTTTTGATAAACTGCTATATCAGATTGAAACCATGAAGCTTTTCCCTTGATGTGATTTCAGTTGTGTTTGCAACTGGCAGCATTAACTCAGTCCAGCAACCCGGAGACCAGCAACCCCCAGGGACGTGGTCATTGCTGGAGAATACGAAACACTTTTCATAATGCCAGTCAGAACTGAAGGGGCAAATCTTAGAATGGTCTATTTTTTGCAGTTGTAAGAGCAAATGTACTACTTTAATAATTTTTTTAAAATTTAACTTAATCATAAAATTACAAATATGCAGTAAAACTCCAAACAGTGGAGAATGGTATACAATTAAAAATAAAAATTTCACATTTCCCAGAAACCCTAAGTTTCACTCCCTAGAGGCACGCATTGTAAACTTTCATAACTTCTCAAAAACATTGTATGCATAAATAATCATATAAATAAATATTTTTTCTTTTACCAAAAATTAGATTTAACTGAATATCTTTTGTACCTAGCTTTTAAATTTCAATAGATCTTGAAAAATATTCCAAATCAGCACATACAGATCTATAATTCATTTATTCATTCATTCGGCAGATATTTATTAAGTCCTAGGGACTGTATTAAGTACTATGAATAAAAAGGTAAACAAAACAGACAAGATCTTTCCTCTCACAAAATGTATAGTCCAGTGAGGGCAGCAAAAATACATACATCTAAAAACCAACAAGATAATTACAGATCATGAAGGAAACAAAAAGGGCCCACATTGGATAGGTGGGGCAGTGTGGCCTCGCTGAAAAACTGCCATAATGGCTGAGATTAAAAGAGGCAAGAAGTCAGCCATTCAAAATCTGGGATAAGAGTATTGCAGGCAAGAACAAAGGTCTTGAGATGTGAAAATTATTTGTCATGTTCTAAAAAGTAAAAGTAGGCCAACATGATTGCTGTGTAGTAAGAGAGGAGAAGCATGAGATGAAGTAAGCCATGTGAAGGTGTGGATCTTTTCACTTTTAAAATATCATTTTTTAAAAAATTTTTATTTATTTATTTTTAGAGAGAGGGTAAGGGAGGGAGAAAGAGACGGAGAGAAACACTGATGCAGAAAAAAACATCGACTGTTTGCCTCTCACACACAGGACCAGGGATCAAACCCACAACCCAGGCACGTGTCCTCATGGGGAATCAAACCAGTGGCCCTTTGTTTTGTGGGACAATGCCCAGCTAACTGAGCCACACCAGTCAGGGCAAAATTACCCTTTATTTTATTTTATTTTTATTGTGGTAAAGTGTACATAACAAAATTTACCATCTTAAGAATATTCTTCAGTGGCATTAAGTACATTCAAAATCCATTAACAAACTACCCACTCCCAGAGCTTTTCATCATCCCAGAGACTTTGTACCGATTAAATAACAACTCCCTGTCCACTCTTCACCCCAGCCCCTGGTAACCACTCTTCTAATTTCTACCTTTATGAATTTGCCTCCTCTAAGTGGAATTATATAATATTTGTCCATTTTCATTTGGCTTATTTCTCTTATCATGTCTTCAAGGTTCATCTATAATGTAGCAAATATCAAATTTTCCTTCCTTTTTAAGGCTAAATATCAGTCCATTGTAGGTATATACCACATTTTGTCTACCCATTCATCCATCCATAGACATCTGATTTGTTTCTGCATTTTCACTATTTCGAATAATGCTGATATGAATACTAATATACAAGTGTTTGTTTGAGTCTCTGTTTTCAATTCTTTGGGGTACATACCCTGAAATGGAATCACTGGACCATAGGGTAATTCTGTGTTTAACTTTTTGAGGAATCATTATACTGTTTTCTACAGTGTCTGTACCATTTTACATTTTCATCAGCAATGAGTACAGGGTTCCATTTCTCCATAGCCTTGCTAACACCTGTTATTTTGTTGCTGATTTTTGATAATAGTCATCCTAATGGATGTGAAGTGGTATCTCATTGTAGTTTTGATTTACGTTTTCCTAATGGCTAGTTATATTGAACACTTTTTCACGTGCTTATTGGCCATTTGTAGATCTTCTTTGGAGAAATGTCTTCATGTCCTTTGTCCAGTTTTGAACTGTACTGTTTTTCCATTGTTGAGCTGTAGGAGTTCATCTATTCTGGATATTAATCCCTTATCAGATATATGCTTTTCAAATATTTTCTCCCATTCCATGGATTCTCTATTCATTCTCTTGACAGTGTCTTCTGATGTTCAAAAGTTTTTAATTTTGGTGAAGTCGATTTTTTAATTTTTTTTATTTTATTGCCTGTGTTCTTGGTGTCATAGCCAGTAAATTCTTGCCATATCCAACGTGAAGATATTCCCCTATGTTTTCTTCTAAGATTTTTATAGTTTTAGGTCTTTGACCTATTTTGAGTTAACTTTTGTATATAATGTAAGGTAATCAGCCAACTTTATTCTTTTGCATGTGGATATCCAGTTTTCCCAACACTACTTGTTCAAAAGATTGTCCTTTCCCCATTGAATGGTCTTGGCTCCCTGTCAAGGGTCAACAGTATATGCAAATGAATATATTTTAAGTATAATGGGAAGTTACTGACATTTTTAATAAAGGCTATCAGGCAACACTGAGTTTCTGTGTTGACTTTCTTAAGTCCTTTTAAAGGTGATAAGCTTGAAGGGAAAGGGGATTCTAAATTCCAAAAATCTCTTTACTAATAAGAGCAAAACCTAAAGGAATAAACATTAAATTTTGTATAGAAAGAACAATCTCAAGAAATGATCTAAAGTTAGTTCCCATTAGAGAGGAAAAAGAAATACAAAGCCTTCAACAGAAAAGAGAGCGAGAAAAGAAGAAAATGAAAGGTCAAAAATCAGGTCTACGTTCATTACCTGCCCCCACCTTCAGCACTGAAGATGGTGAAACAGGAAATGAGTATGGAGTTTGGAGGTGAGTTATAAATTTGAGTAACATCAATACATGCTTTCATTAAAAGAAGTGGGAATGGATACTAGACAGCCAAAACTTAACAAATTAACAGTACAGAGAAACTGGAACTTGTTTGTATGCTGCAGTCATTGCTAAGAGATTGATGAGCCAGAAAAGAGAGGATACCTGACGGAACCACTCTTAGAGCAGGAGATAAGGTCAGGACCAAGAGCCTTTGATAGGAGGAGGTATACTCTGGTCAGCAACAGGAGGACAGAAGGAGAAAGTATGTGCCAATGCCCAGAGGGGTGCAGGTTTGCTGGTGAGTTCCCATCTGGCACCTGTTTTCTTGATGGAGAGGACAGAATGTGCCATTTATCAATTCACTGTCTTTCAGCACCAGATCTACTCCTCATTACCTGAGCTCTGACAATAGAGCTAGACCATATAAATATCTGTCCTTTGCCAAGGGCACGATGTTCAGGTTTGTCAGTATAGGGCGCAGAAGGGAGACTGCAGGAGCAAGTGGCTTCTCTTTATGCTTGGGGTTTTCTCCTCTCAACAGGCTCCAGCAGTTCACTGTGGCCAGCCTTGCAAAGCAACCCAGGGGGCAGTTTACTTTATCATTCAGTGAGTCACAAATTCTGGAGGGGCCACTACCAAATCTGTTCCTTGCTAGCTCTGCCTCAGCCTGGAGGGAGTGGAGACTCCCTATATCTGCTTCTTCCATATTATATTCTTTACAATTTTATTTCTCTTAATAGATAATTCCTTATTATAATGAATAATTATTGATATTAAAGTTTTGCTGTTTAAATTACTGTGTGATTTCTGTCTCTTAAGGAATCCTGACTGATATAATAAGTTATCAGCCAAGAATGAGGGGAAAGGGAAAGAGGAGGTTAGAGGAGAAAGAGATGGGCTGAGACAGTCTGGAAGAGGGGGATAAATATATTTACCAGGCCAGAGTAGGATTTCCATCCCACTGTACCACTGTATGGAGGTATTAAATTAATTTTACCAATCTCTGGGCATTTAGGTTGTTTAAAACATACACACACACACACACACACACACACACACACACACTGTGGATGTACACTTTTCTAATCTGTCTACCTATTTCCTATGCTTTTGAAGACATTTATCTTTCCTTCCTCCCTCCACCCTCCCTCCCTTCCTTTCTCTCTCTCTCTCCACCCCCTCTCTCTTTTTCTTTCTTTCTTTCAATTATTGTGGCTGCTGACTCCCTGAAAAGACCAACAAAATACTATGTTGATAAAGCAAAGCCAAGTTTATTGCTTATCGCAAATAACTGTAGTGAAAAGAGGGGTAGTGGAAGTGAGGGACACTGCTGCCTTGACAGTCTTAACAGCATCTCAGAATGCGGAGGGCAACGGCCGGAGATTTATGAGGCTTTTAAGGGTCCGGTTTAGGATGAGCCTGTTGTTGAGGCGGCTTACTCGATTTAGGCAAAATTCATGACATGGTCCACTAAGACATCGTGGGGATTCAAAGTCAATCTTGGATAGAAACAATCATTTTATGAGCCTAGCTGAGTGATGATCTAGGTATGGTCCTGAAAAGGGCATATTTATTCTCCTGAGTAATTAAGTAGGTCTATGGTTAGGGGGAGAAAAAAAGGGCTTTCCACAAGTTTGAGTTAGGTAAAGTTTCTTAAACATAACACCCAAAATCAAATCCATAAAGAAAAAAACTGACAAAATGAATTCCTTCAAAATGAAGAACCCATCTCTTCAAATGTCACTGTTAAAAGAATGAAGACAAGATATAGACTGGGAGAAAATATTTGCAAATGCTATCTGATAGAGAACTTGTATCCCAAATAAATAAAGAACCCTCAAAACTCAATTATAAGAAAACAAACAACTCAATTTTTTAAGTGGGCAAAAGATTTAAAAAGACATTTCATCAAAGAAGACATTCAGATAACAAGCATGTAAAAGGAAGCTCATTATTCTTTAGGGAAAGGCAAATTAAAAGCACAATGAAATACCATCACACACCTATTTGAGTGTCTAAAATAAAAAGACTGGCCATACAAAGTGTTGGCAAGAATGTGAAACAACTGGGACACTCAAGCACTGCTGATGGGAATGTAAAATGGTATAACCACTTTGGAAAACAGTTTCGCAGTTTCTTACGAAGTTAAACATACACCTACCATGCCATTCCATTCCTGGGTATTTACCAAGAGAATTAAAAGCACATGTTCATACAAAGTCTTTATGTATGAATATTTATAGCACCTTTATTGGTAATAGCCAAACACTGGAAACAATCCAAATGCCCACGAACGGAGCGATGGAGATACAAATTGTGGACTATACATATATGGAAATACACTACTCAGTGGTAAAAAGGAATTAACTGTTGTTGCACACAACAGCATGAATGAATCTCAAAATATTTATGCTGAGTGAAAGGACCCAGATGAAAGAATTAGAATAATTTTCACACCCTCCTCTACACCTTTCAGTAGTGGTGGCTCCCACAGCTGCCTACACAGTTGTAGGCAAAGGCGTGATAGAAGCAGCTGCCTAAATTGCAAAATAAGGTTATAGAAGTAATACTCCCCACGAAGTTTGTGATGGCAGGTTGAGGCCCAGGACACTACCTAACAGAAGAAACAATGCTCACTTGGGGGCCCAATTTCAACCCTCTGTAAAGAATTCAGCAAAAGTTTATATGGAAAGTAATAGGACAAAAAACACTTTCTCAGGCCCTCTTTCCCAGAACTGACCAGACCACCAAGCGTGACTGACCCTAACTGTTTTATGAGCCTTTATCCTCAGGGCTAGGAAATTACTGGAAGCACCCTGAAGATGCAGAGGCTCTGGGACCACCAGACCCTGCACCCAAAGGTAACATCAAAACAAGTTGCAGGGTGACTGAAACATCCTGCTTTACAACCACCACACGACCTGATGAAAACTCAAAACCCTAACCCCTCAGTGCCAGTGCTGGTGCATATCTCCACACCTAGCCCTTTCTCTCCCTTGTAAAAGTAAAAGCAAAACATTTACCCTCTGCGCTTTGTTCTCTGTGAATTCTTTCACAGCCTGTGTCAACAACCACCCTAACAGAGAGGAATCCTTTGGTAAAGTGAGTACAATCACAATTTGTATTGCTAGGTTTAGATTTTCATAACATGTTTCTTTGAGGCAAATTTATTTTGTAATGGTTTTTAAAGGACAAATGATGTGTCTTTTACTCAAGCAATTGTTTAATTATATGCTTGTATGTGTATTCTTTCTGACAACAAGGTGATCATCGGTTTTCTCCAGCACTAAGCCTACTGTTTTGCAGCCAGGGCTCAATATATATAATAACTGATAGAAACAAGAGTAATACAGACATACCTCAGACATATTGCAGACTGGTTCTAGGCTATGGGCAATAAAGCCAGTTGCAATCCCTTTGCTGGAGAAGGGTCTTGCTTTCAATTTGTAAAAAATGCAACATCTGTGGCCTGCAATAAAGCATACCCTATAAAACACAAAGCAGGAAAATCAATAGCAAATTACATGTTCATAAAGCAGTTGATTGCTTTATGAATGTTTTTTAACCATCTATTATTATTATCAACAAAAATAGAGTAGCTATTGCTATAATATAGGAAAAATACAAAAGCTTCCGTTTTTCTGGTAACTGGTTCGTGTGTGTGTCTGTGTGTGCGCGCGCGCGAACGTGTGAAGGGATGGATATACATACTCTATAATTTGGGATGTCCAAAATCAACGCTTCCAAGCAAACACAAAGCAGTAGGAAATGGGAGCCCCGTTTTAAGGCACTGTCTGCTCGCTCGGATACATAACTGGTAGATTAATCATTTACATCCTCACTGAACGAGCTCGAGGCTTGGTCCTCCAGAGCCTTGAAATCCTCTTTGGGAGTTCCGGAAGTCCCCTCAATTTAACCTTGAGGTGTACACAGCAAGCTCCGAAGGCCAAGAGGCGGGACACTACCCAGGCCGTCCCGCCGTCGCCGCCGCGCTCTCAGCCCCGGGGCTGGCCAAGCCCGGAAGGGGCGGGGCTATTGCAGTACCTAAGCGCTTGCGTCGGCCTCGAACTTTCTTTTCCGCCCGGCCGCGGACGGAGTCGTACCGGCAATGCGTGTCTTGCGGACCGGGCGGCGGCGCGGCCGCCGCCGGGCCCGTCTCCAGATTTGCGAGGTGGGTGTCCGCGGCCTCAGTTCCTCCTCATTTTCTGCTGGGAGCCTGACTCCGTGCGGGAGCCCATGCCCGCCTCAGGGCCCCCAGCCCTTGGGCCCGTCGCGTGGGGCCTCCATGGGGTGAGCCTTAGTGGGGGAGGCCCCCGCCACTTTTCCCGTGCGCCTCCGCCGGCCTCGCGCCCAATTGACGCGGCCACGAGCTCTGCTCCGCGCCTTTTGCTCAGTCGCGTTTTGTGAGTACCCACCTGCGAGTCTTAACGGACTCTTATCTTAGTCAACGCCGGTTTTGATCTCAGCTCAGAGACTAAGGGCCTGTGTGATCCGGTTGGACCCGAAGCGGCGGGAATGTGCGGCTGGTGGCTTTGTTCCGCCCGGCCTTTTCCGGAGCCTGTTTGTTTTTATCCCTGGTAAAGCTTCGTGAGCGGTTTAGACGGTGCCAGGGTCCCATAAAGTGGGCGACACGTGGTCTTGACACAGTGGAGCTACTTGTCGGGATTGGTTCTGGATCTCCCTTTTTTGTTTTGTTTTGTTTTAAAGAAAGATTTTGTTTTTTAGAAAGGGGAAGGGACGGAGATAGGGAAACATCGAGAGAATGGGTCGCCTCTCGTACGCCCCCAGCTGGACACCTGGCCCCCCAACCCAGGCGTGGGTCCTGACTGGGAAGGGAGCCAGTGACCTTTCGGTTCACGTGCTGGCTCCCAGTCCACTGAGTCACACCAGCCAGGGCTGGATCTTCCTAAGTAGACTCTAAAAATTGGCGCTTGAGGTTATAATATGTACTGTGTAGAAGGCCCTTGGGCCGTAAATGCCTGCTGTACCTTTAGAGGCTTGGTTTACGTAAAGTTGTCTATTTCTGCACATAGTACAGAAGGAACTGGCCAACAGCTGGGAGACAGGAAGACTATGTTGCCTATTCAGAAACAAGTTGTAAATAAATATCATGTGGTTTATTTTTTCCTCTCCTGTGGGGTTGCTTCATCCAGAACACTTTCAAAGGGCAAATGTGGTTCCTTAAAGTAGTTTGTTTGGTGTCACAGGCATCCTTATTGAGACAATAAGTGGTTTCAGTCCTATTTTCATGGCTCAGTGTCGGAATTTTTAAGTTTTACAAACTAAATCCTTGATGAAAACACTGATAACGCACTTAAGTCCTGCGGCATAATAAAATGCACGACAGGCAGCCCACCAAGCCGTTTGAGAACTAGAATATTACCAATACTATAGTATCTATTTGCTTTGCTTCCCCATTCCCCTTGTCTTCCATCCTGTATATTTTGTGTCCTGTCTCTTGGTCTTTTGAGGGGGAGTGGGATGGGTAGTAGTTTTATACATAGATCTGTAACCCAAAATGTGTATCTTGTTTTAGGCTTTACACAAATGGGACTGCGTGTAAGTTATCAGCAGTGCTTGTGAAATCATATTGAACTGAAATTTTCCAAGTTGTAATTATTCATAACTGATAGTCTGTTCTAATTTTATGTGAAATATTTCAGCATTTCATGACTTGACAATGATAAATTACTTTCCAGGGGCCAACATCTGATGTGCTTTCATAAATCATTTCCAGTAGTTGTCTGGTTCAATGATTTACCCTCCTCTAGGGTAAGATTTGTTGCCCTGGCCATGCCCTTCGCAGTACCTAAGTGTGTTTTCAGGCAGCTTGGGACTTAATTCTACAGGATTATATCCAATAATGATGCCAACAAAATTTATTTCTGCTCTAAAACTATATTAGATTTGCCATTGTAATGTTTTTAATTGGAGGTTTGCACACCTGATTTTGTGTATCTAACTTTAACTTGGCGTGTGGCTTATCGTTGTCAGTCTCAGACAGAAAAGCAGTGGCTGGGTACTCATTAGGACCATCAGGTCTTAAAATCAATATTGCCACATTAAAGAACATGAATATATCCACCATTTTTTTCCTACACATGTTAATGAATCCATGTCCAGCCTGGAAAGATCATTTGTGGAATTATTAGGGCTAATTAGTCAAAAAGACTTAACACATTTTCAAATTATTATACAGTAGAATTAGATTTGCCCTGGCCTGTGTGGCTCAGTGGGTTGAGTGCCGGCCTGTGAACCAAAGGGTAATGGGTTCAACTCCCCAGCCAGGCACATGCCTGGGTTGCAGGCCAGGTCCCCAGTAGGGGGCACGTGAGAGGCAACCACACATAGATGTTTCTCTCCCTTTCCCCCTTCCCCTCTAAAAATAAATAAAATCTTCAGAAAAAAAGAGATTTTAGGTTGATCAGTTTTGACTGCCCAAAAGGTAGAACTAAACAGCAGGTATGTTGTTCTGTTCCATTAGAAAATTACTCAACTACATGGTCTCAACGTTAGTTTTTAAAAATCAGTCAGGAAGATTGTACCTATGGTTATGTTTATGATTTCTGATAAGGAAAAAACCATTCCTGCATATAAGATGGCAAATAGGTGCAAATACAAATAAAAATTCACAATAAAAATTAATTTACAGATGCAACAGAGCCTATGAGTTGAAGATGAATGAAGGTTGTCATACTGAACATTCTTCAAAAACTTATACCACAGAGGATGACTGAACCCCTAGGAGCACAACTGCATGTAACAAGGTACCAAAGGTTAATGTTAAATTGTGTGCTTTTTTTTTAATGTATTTGTGGTATTGTTCCTGAATACATTTTTGACACAGAAAGGCTTAATAACTGGCACAATGATGACTTAAAATTACTATTTGCCGTTTACCCAGCTGAGGGTTTCTTTGAAGAAATAATTATAAGACTGAGATGCCAGTAATCTATATTGAGATTATGTGATTCAACTATAATGCAATTTTTTTTTTAACTAAGATCACTGAAATGTTCTTTCAGCATATAGGTAGCTGCAGATGAATGAATGTTCAAGTTCAGCTGTGGTAAATAATTCTTCATCACCTCAGGTAAGTAATTATGATTTATTAAGCATCTGTTGATAATTCAAAAGGGCTGGGGCCAGTTCCTGTTAGTTGCCTTTGTGTTTGAGTACAGAATAATTTTCACTGTTGGTTTCTGGTTCCCCCCTCTCCAGGTATGGCATGCAGCATTTTGGAGGGAAAAACAAAGAATTGGTCAAGAAGACATTCAAGTAAATGATGGAAATACTTTATTTAACATTGATCATGTTACAATAAATTATGTAGAAAATATCTGAATACTTTTAATTGCTGGGTAATAAAATCTGTTTTCTTTAAAACATCAAGTCTTTAAACAGCTCCAGTGTCATAATCACTAGTCAGACTTGTTTGTAACTTTAGTAATAGTATGTTGTGGATAGTGATTTTCTCAAGGAGGTCGTCATCTGGGGAGATATTTCTAGGATCTCTCTCTAGTTCCTACACCCTTTCTTGCCTTAGGGGATTTCTGGATAGGTTCTAATTACTGCATACTAGATAACTATGTGGGCCTCTGTTCAGAACCTAGTAGCTGAAATACGGTATAGTAGTCCTCACTTACTTGTGGTTTCAGTTACCCATAGCCCAAAAATAAATTGAAAAAATCCAGGAATAATTCCTAAGTTTCAAGTTGCACATGATACTCAGTAATGTGAATCATTCTTTTATCCAGTGTATCCACATTGTACATTACCTGCCTGTTAGTTACTTAGTGGCATCAGTGCTTGTTGAGAAACTCTTATAACTTATTACAGTATTTAAGCATTACAGTACAGTAAAAGATTTTATTAAATCTCCTACTGTGCCTAATTGGTAAATTAAGTTTTATCACAGGTATGTATAGGAAAAAAAGTGGTACTATTCATGCTTTCAGGTATCCAATTTGGGAATCTTCGATTATGGCCCATGGGTGAAGGAGGTACAACTTTTAAGTTTCACCTGTGACCTACCAATTTTGTTAATTTGCTTTTGCCTTTATGAACAAAAAAAATCACAATCCTAGTACAAGTAATTTCTATATTAAAGAAAATAATGACTGGATGGTCCAGTCTGTCTAGGACTTGAGAATAGACAGTAGTTCTAAAACTGAACTGAATTCCTACCTGGGTACAGATTTAACTAAATTTTGTCTTTCCTCTGTTGAGTCCCATAGTAATTTGTTTTTAATTGGGGTTATAATTTCAGTATGGAAAGGCAAAAAATAAAATGTGTACCACAACATTTATACTCACTGCATTAGAGGTAACATTTGAAAACCATTCCCCTGCCAGTGTTACTATAAGAAGCCACAAAATAAGGTCTTGAATATAGAATTTTACTGAGTACTTTTTAAAACAACTACCTTCTGAAAATTGGCACCAATGGATATTGAATATTGTCAGACAACTAGGAAAAGATGAATGATTTGTCAAAGCCCTTTTGGGTGGGAGCTGTCTGCCTTACAGTTAAGCTCATAAAGAATTAATGCATGGTTCCCTGGCTGATGTGGCTCAGTGGACTGAGCTGCTGGCCTGTGAACCAAAGTGTCATGGGTTCAATTCCTAGTCAAGGGCACACGCCTGGGTTGCAGGCCAGGTCCCCAGTAGGGGCCATGCAAGAGGCAACCACACATTGATGCTTCTCTCCCCCTCTAAAAATAAATGAAGAAAAAGAATTAATGCATGTAGTTTCTTGGTTAATAAGATGGCAAATTTGTGATGACTTTTTCATTTAGTAAGTAAAATTAAAGTTGAAAAATGAAGGAATTTGGGGGTTTTACAAGAAATACATTTTCTCATGGTGTCCCTACCTTTTCAGAGCAGTTAACTATCCTCCAGTGAGGTTTAAAGAGCCAATTAAAATAATTTGTAGGTACTCTCATTTAAAGTTGTTGCCATCTTGTGACAAATGGAGAGAATTGCACAAAAGTTATTTTTTTTTAATTGTTCAACTTGCATTTTTAACATAGTGAATGACTTGTTTTTTTAATCTCACTCACTGTTATACTGGGCTAGCCAGGGTATTTTTTTAAATAGAATTCTTCTAAATTTTAAATTTCTGTTATTGGCTTTGAGATTTGAATTAGTTGTATTAGCAATTAATTTGAAGACACTTATTTTTAAGGAGACATTCTAATGTACTCCTATACACAGTATTAGCTGAAGCATTACTTCAAAATCACACTTTTTTCCGTGGCTGAAGTAGAAATGAAGAAAATTCTTAGATTGCCTATTCATCACTAGTGAAAAGAGCTGTCCCGGGTCCATATGTGGCAATAAACTGTAGGAGCTGTTGTTGGCACTGAGTCAGGTAGATGTCCCTTTTTTCTAAATATTCTTCATTATATAGTTCAAATGGAAATACTGCATTTGGAGCAACACAAAATACAGTGGCACCTAAGTGAAGGAGGAAAAAAATGCCAAATATGAAATCACATTTTCAACAAAATAGGAAAGTTTTAAAATTAAGTTCTGGGCTACTTAATAGTTTTACTAATCATGATTTAAATCTCACTTTTTTTTGGACCCAATAAACAGTTTCAGTAAATGTATACACTGGTACCAGGGCCCATAGAAGACATGTTTATATTTTAAAGTTTGGAAACTAGAAATTTGCCTTACTGAAATAGTCATTACAGTTTTGAAGCTGACTAGGAATATAAAGTGGAAAAAAAGTAGATGGGTGTTGGAAGGTAAGGAAACACTAATATTTGAAAAAGGTTAAGCTCATCAGGAATAAAGACATCATAGTACATTTCTCAATTATTAAAAACCGTTGACATAAAGACAGACATACAAACCTATGCAATATAAGAGCCTGGAAATAACTTCAAATATATGGTTAAATGATTTTCAGCAAGGGTTCCAAGACCATTAGGGAAAGGACAGGCATTCCAACAAATGATGCTGGGAAAATGACATCCACATGCAAAAGAATGAAGTTGATCCCTTCACTTACATTTTATACGAAAATTAACTCAATAGATCCAAAACCTAAATGTGAGGACTAAAACTAAAACTCTTGTGAAAAACAACATTGGGGAAATGCTTCGTGACATTTGACTCAGCAGTGATTTCTAGGACATAACACCAAAAGCATAGGCAACAAAAGAAAAGATAAATTAGACCACATCAAAATAAAAAATTTGTGTGCATCAAAAAACAATTGAATGAAAAAGCAACACTTGAGACATTTTTCCAAAGAGAAATGGCCAATAAGCACACAAAAAGATGCTTAACATCACTAATTATCAGAAAAATGCAAATCAAGCCACAATGAGGTAACTGCCTCATAAGGACAACTACTATCAAAAGCAAAAGAAATTAGAACCCTTGTACACTGTTGGGAATGTAAAATGATGCAACGCTTATGGAAAACAACATGGTGGTTCATCAAGAAAAAGTTAATTTCCATAATGCTACAGCAATTTCCTTCTGGGTATATACCCAAAAGAGTCAAAAGCAAGGTCTCAGAGATTTGTACAGTTAAGTTCATCGCAACATTATTTACAAGAGTCAAAGGTGGGAAGCAACCTAAATGTCCTTTGATGGATAAATGGGTAAACAATGTGGCATATATACATATGAATTATTACTAAGTCTTAAAACAGGAAGGAAATTGTAATGCATGCCACAACATGGGTGAACCTTGAAGACATAGTGAAATAAGCCAAACAAAATAGACAATGTAATTCCACTTATATGAGGTACCTAGAGAAGTCAAATTCATAGTGATAGTTAGGGGCTGGAGAAAGTAGGGAATGTGGAATCGTTTAAGGAATACAAGATTCCGGTTTGGGAGGAAAAAAAGGTTATGGAGATACAGTGGCAACAATGAATGTACTTACCACCACTGAATTGTACATTTAAAAATGGTTAAGATGGTAAGTTTTGTGATGAGGGGGACCCTTCCCCCAAAATGGAATTACCTTATGGAGGGAAAGCTTCCCCCACTAGGTGAGTGTTCTAGGAACCCATCTGTGTCACAGTACCAGCTGGCATTTTTGCAAGAAGCTGCATTGGGCTTCAGTTAATTTTTTTTTTTAAGACTCAATGCACTTGCCCATTTCATGCTGGGTGATTTAGGAGCGCACCTGCCCATACCGCACTGAGCATTGGGCAGTTTGATGAAAAACAGCGTGACCCTTGTGTTCCCCCCTCCCTATTCACCTGATCTCACCCTGAGTGATTTTATTTCCCTGGATTAAAAAAGTCCTCAAAGGGAAACGTTTTGCCAATGTGGAGGAGGTGAAACAAAAAACAGCAGAAGCACTAAAAGGCATCAAAATCGAGTGCAAAGAAAGTCTCAATAGGTGTACTGCATCAAATGGAGAGTACTTTGAAGGTGACAGAAGTTTAAATGTAAGAATAAATACACAGTCTTTTAACAAATTCTGTTTTTTGAGGGTACTCCTTTGTAATGTGTATTTCATCACAATTAAAAATAAAACTTTTGACTATTACTGTAGGAATTAAGCGCTTAAATTCTGTTTCACTGATTGACTCACTGAATATCTAAATGTGCCTGACCAGGGGTACACTGCTAGCCAAGCTGAGAGTGCCTACCTTCCTAGAGCTGTCACCAGTGAACACTTTTATAGCCCCAGACTTGAGACTGTTCCATTTACTGCTTGCCTTTACCTAAAACCTGCTGTCCTGGAGAACACTTTACTTGGTGGCTCCCTGAAGTTGATGCTGCTTTTTCCTACAAAAAAGACATAGGCAGTTCCTAACTTGCTACCCCTTCGCTGCTTCCAGACCATTCTTGCCCCTGCTTTCCTCTTGATAAACCTTCTTTAATGCCCAGTGCCACCTGGGCTTTATCAGCCCTTTCCCTTCCACTATCAAGTCAACAACCAGCTCTCAGTCCTTGGCTCACAATTTTCCTTTCTTCCCCAACACCACCTATTCAGTGATTTACACGTGTATGACCCATTTAACTCCTAACCTCCCTGTGTCCTTTTTTCCCTCTCCACCACAGTCTCCAGGTCATAGTATATTAACCAGAAACTTTAAAGCCATGAGTTCAAACGTCCTGCTCCCCTCCTCTACTTCCTATGCTTCTATCTCAAAGACCTCCAGTCTGCTTCCTTCAATTCACTTCCCTCTTTTAACCAACTTGAGTCCCTCCCTTGCCCCTCTACAATACTCTGCCACACTGGCCTATCAAAACCTCAACTCTGCATAAACCAAACTGTTTACTTTGTGCCTGCACTCTGGCTGATAGGCAGAAAATCATATATGCAATTGTCGTTTCTGGGTTCACTTTAAATGAATCACAAAAACATCAAATGGGTCATTGTATTGCCCGACAACCCTGCTGAAGTTCTCTAGCACACCCGCTCTTCTGTCCCTCACAATGACACAGTCCATTCTCTTCTCATACCTTTTGTTTTTAGCTGATGACCTTGTGTAGAGTATTTCACAAAATCTACAGACCTACCTGATTCTGTCCCCATTATCTCCCCTGCTATAAAATTAAGTGACTCTTCTGTCACAGGCCAATACTTCACATGTGCTCTGGGTCCCATTCCTTCTCATTGTTTTGAGGACATCATTCTTGATCTTCCCCTCTTTCATTAGTATCAGTAGTAGTATTAGTTTACACTCTATTGGACATCATAATACCTGTTATCTTTTAAAAAACCCATCCTGGACCATATACCCTTCTCCAGCAAATACCTTTTCCTTCCTCATCTTCATAGTCAAATGTCGTCTATGTGTGCTGTCTTCATATCTTCACATCCTACCCCACCCAAATCCCTGCTCCGTTGAATCAGCTCTGATCATGGCCACCTACAACTTTTAGACTGCCAAATGTAATCATGCTTAATCTCTCAGCACTGGTACGTTGTTCCCTCCTTGAAACATTATTCTTTCTTGGCTTCTGCAATACCATACTTGATTTTCTTTCTACATTATAGCTACTGCTTCTCTGTCTCCTTTGTTAGTTCCCTCTTCTCAAGCCCATATGTAAACACTGGAATCCTCAAGGGTAGTCATGGAGTTCTCCATGGTCTATCTAGGTGATTTCATCCATTCCACGGTTCTGAGTACCATCTCTGTGGTGATGATTCCTAAATTATATTTCTAGGTTAGAACTATCTTCTGAACTCCATATTCTTATACCTGTCTATTAATATCTCTGTACAATGTCTCAAAATTATATCTATAATTTGATTTTTCTCCCAAATCTTCTCATCTTGGTAAATGGCACCATAATCCACTTTGTTTCTCAAGGCAGAAACCTGGGAGTTTTCCTAATTCCTACCTCTCCCTGCTGCCCTAACTCCTAAATCTCGTTCATGAGCACAACCTATTGGTTTTTGCATCCAAGAAAAATATTCTAGTATGGATGATTTTCCTGCTATGTTTAAAGTAACATTTAAGAAGCTCTTAACACTGTTTTGCTTAAGACTTAAAAATCAATAAACATAACATTTATTATGAAAACAAAAAGTAATAAAGGGAAAAATCTTCACATAGTTTTATTTCTCTCAACATTTTCTTAAATGCTTTTAAAAAGTCCTGACAAAATAGTTACCAAGTGAAAATAGCCATAATATACTACTACAGGAGTACTTAATATAATACTATAGACTTTAAATTCAAAGACACACATTTTTGTCTTCCTACTGAAATCTATTTCTGTCTTGGATGTCTTTGATGTCATGTCTTAGTAAAACTGGCAGCATTTTTTCTTTATGGCACATAAAATAATGTCTTAGATTTTAACAGTTATGTTTTAAATATATTGTAAGAGGATAAAAGATAAAGCAAATTAAAAATAAAAATATTTATATATTTTCCCTCTTGTTTGTATTGGTTGGGAATCAGGTTTTTATCTTTTGGTAAATATAATTAATTCAGGATGATAATTTACCTTTTCTAGGGGTCATGATTTATCTCCCTAAGCAAAAAAACTAATATGTACACAAATTTACATACAATTTAGAGATTCATAAGCCCCTAGCACGCTCTAAGTATCCCTGAATCCTATGTTAGGAATACTGGATTTAGATAATTATAGAATAAAATTCTAATGTTCTAAAGGATATTTGCAAAAAGTATTACAATATAAATTGAATGTAAAGCAAATTTAAGCACTAAACATATACACACAGAGAAGTCAGTTTTAAAACATCCGTTTAAGTCCCAAGATTGGTCTAAAGTTTGGTTTGAAGCAAGGTTTATCTCATCAAAATTAATGTCTCATATAATTCAACAAACAATTTTCATTACTCTTACATTAACTGTCCTTTTAGGTTTTTATTAGCAAAACTATAAAAGCTCCATTCATTTCAAATAATTAAATCTTATAATCATAGTATTATAACTAGCCATTCAGAGAAGATTGGTGATGCAAGATGATCACATTTTCTTTGTCTATGTGCCTAATTCCACTGTTGGGGACTGACTGCATGACTGTTAAACATTGCATGTTTTTTAAAAGGAAGATAAATTTAAAATCATTTGATGTGTAGTATTAAGTACTTTTTTCCTAGAATTATTTAAACAATGCAAAAGTTCAAGTATAAAAACAATCATGCACAATAAGGAACTTAATATCAGATAATGATGCTGCCTATAAGCAAGTAGTAAATGTTTAAATTAAAACAGACATTACCTGATAGAAATTTATTATTCTTTAAGATAATATTTAAAATACACTATATATAACAGTGAAAATATTGCAGTTTAAATACAGTTATTTGTAGTTAATAATTTAAAAGATTACCATATTTCAATGTGAGAGATATTTCAAATAATAAAGCTGCAATTAGTACATCTTCTTTAAGCACTTTATTCCTTAAGTTCAGTCGAGCATGGGCTTCAGATAGGGAAACTCTAAAAAAGAAAATTGATTATCAAAATATGTTGATAATATAAAGATAATATATATTTTGGCAGGAACAAACAACGACACATGTGACCATAAGCTGCACATTAAGGATCAGCATATTCTTTCTTTTGAAAAAATACTTATTTTCAAAGCATTGTTTTCTTACCGAGTTGAACAGACTCTTCCAGAATAAGCAAGTATCCTGACGTATCAAAAAGTTGGTTTCCACCCTGGCTTATCTTTATTTTATATCCCATCTCCCTATATTCAGTTCAGAGAAATACAGAGTTGGGAAAACTGACCTAACTAAATATCTCTTATAGACACATCCTTGGCATTTTCTTCCCATTGTTCATGTATTTGAAGTCCTCACAGAATCTTGAAATTTCAAGGTTGGAAGACATCTTTGAGGTTAAAGTTCAAACTCCCATCAGGTAACTGAATTTTCTCTACAACATCCCAGGTTAATTAAGGTCTAGTCTCTTTTGAACTTTTCCTAGGATTCACTAGGAATCATGATGCAATCCATTCCTTTATTTTTAATCTTTGATTACTTGAAAAAACCTCCCTTAAGCTCTCATTAGGCATTTGTAATGCACTTGAATGATGGCTGGATTTGGGAGTCAGAAAAACTGGGCTTAGTCTCCAGAATTCACTAGTTGTGTGATGTTGTATAAATTATTTAATTTCTGATACTATTTTGAAATTCAGCTGGTAAAATGGGGATAATAATTCATAGGGGCTTTGTGATTTCAAATAAGGCAATTGAAAGTCTTGGGACTCACCCACAAAGATTACATAAATGTAAGCTGAAATTGGTTTCACTGCAATTTCCACCCACTGGTCACTGGTTCTGTCTTCTGGGATTACAGAACAAGCCTAACACTTCTTAAATGTGACAGCTCTTCAAATACTCAACACAACTTTTCTAGTTGCCCCATGTTTTCTTTTCTCAAGATAAATATTTCTAGTCTTTTTAAGATGTCATAAGACATAATTTTCAGTCCCCTCACCATCCTGGCTAGTGAGCAGATGTGCTTAATATTCCTTTTCAGTATAGTATTATTACAGGTGTGATTTGACCTGCAGAATAGAAGAGAGACAGAAGTAACATTTTCTTACTGATGATATTATATTCTATTAATGCAACCCCAAATCACAGTATTAACAGCCATGGTATATTGTTTACTCATATTAACCATCAAAAGAATGAAATCTCATCTTTTTCACATTAAGCCATATCACCCTTTCCTGTCCATTTATACTTGTACTAGGGAGGCTGAGATCTAATTGAGGACATTATATTTATCCTATTAATTTTCTTCTTGTTAGACTAAGACTATCATTCAAACTGGTGATGATCTCTCCAGAGCTGTTTGTTTACAGATTTGATTATCATGTTCCTGATGTCTTGCCCAAGCTCCTCGTAGTTGGAGGTGGGGGAGTTTAAGGGGTGGAGGGATTGAGCAAAAAGCAAAAGACTCACAGACATGGACCACGGTGTGGTGATTGCTGAGGGGAGGGGTGTATAAGGAGATTAAATGGTAATGGGAAAAAAATACAATAAAGACTAAGACACAAACACTAAAAAAAGAAAAAAAAAATGACCAGGACAGAGTAGGTATACAGCCTTCCAGGGAAAAAAGAAGAGAGTATTGTTCAGCTCTACTTCTTTAGAAAAGCAAGAATGGTGTATTAGGTACAGATTGAAGTTGGAGAAAAATTCAAGATTTATGATTTCTTTCAGTAGTGGTTCATTGACTTTGCTACTTCATGACCCCATCTCCACCTCTAGCATTTATTTCTACAGTGGGAAAAGTGCAGTTATATTAAAATTAAGTCTGCTTTATTTTGGATCAGTATAGTCAAATGCAAAGAGGCTATGTGAGTTTAAATAAAAAAAAAATTTTTACTACAGAGAAAAGATATGAGAAAATAGGATTTTCAAAGCTTTTAAGCTTTGAGTATTGAGTATTCATTTGAGTATTTTAAATGTTACTTCAGAAAATGGAAAATACTATATAATTTTGTTTACCATTTTAAAGCATCACAGTTGATTTCTACCTTGTCTTTAGCATTCTTTTTCATCTCAATGAAGATAAATATACGGTTGGGAGAAATTAACTAAACATATTTATCTCTTATAGACCCATACTTGATATTTCCTGCTGATCCTTCACTTGTCTTATTTTATATTTCAGTTATAACAAGATATTTACTTAATGGATCACTTTATTCCTGGTCCTATTTTATAATTTTTTGAGATTATACATTAATCTATATCAAATGAAGTAATGGTCTATCAGTAGGGGACTATTTAAATTATGGCACAGCCACATCACAACAGTAAAACTGTAATGCAGCTATTAAAACAGATCAAGGTAATTCTTTTTTTTAAGTATATTTTATTGATTATGGTTTTATAGTTGTCCCATTTTTTTTTCTTCCCTTTATTCCCCTCGACCCTGTACCACCCCCTCCCACCAGCATTCCCCCTCTCCCTTAGCTCATGTCCATGGGTCGTACATATAAGTTCTTTGGCTTCGCCATTTCCTATACTATTCTAAACCTCCCTTTGTCTATTTTGTACCTACCATTTATGCTTCTTATTCCCTGTACCTTTTCCCCCATTCTTTCCTCTCCCCTTCCCTGCTGATAACCCTCCATGTGATCTCCATTTCTGTGATTCTGTTCCTGTTCTACTTGTTCACTTAGTTTTTTGTTTTTCAGGTTCAGTTGTTGATAGTTGTGAGTTGTCATTTTACTGTTCATAGTTTTGATCTTCTTTTTCTTAGATAAATCCCTTCAACATTTCATATGATAAAGATTTGGTGATCATGAACTCCTTTAACTTTACTTTATCTGGGAAACACTTTATCTGCCCTTCCATTCTAAATGATAGTTTTGCTGGATAGAGTATTCTTGAATGTAGGCCCTTGCCTTTCATGACTTTGAATACTTCTTTCCAGCCCCTTCTTGCCTGTAAGGTTTCTTTTGAGAAATCAGCTGATAGTGTGATGGGAACTCCTTTGTAGGTAACTGTCTCCTTTTCTCTTGGTGCTTTTAAGATTCTCTCCTTATCTTTACTCTTGGGTAATGTAATGATGATGTACCTTGGTCTGTACTTGCTTGGGTCCAACTTCTTTGGGACTCTCTGAGCTTCCTGGACTTGCGGAAGTCTATTTCCTTTGCCAGATTGGGGAAGTTCTCCTTCATTATTTGTTCAAATAAGTTTTCAGTTTCTTGTTCTTCCTCTTATTCTGGCACCCCTATGAATCAGATGTTGGAATGTTTAAAGTTGTCCTGGAGGTTCCTAAGCCTCTCCTTATTTTTTTTTGAATTCTCATTTCTTCATTCTGTCCTGGTTGAATGTTTATTTCTTCCTTCTGCTCCAAATTGTTGATTGGAGTCCCAGTTTCCTTCCTTTCACTGTTGGTTCCCTGACATTTTTCTTTATTTCACTTTGCATTGCCTTTATTTTTTCCTCTACTTCGTGACCATACTCAATCATTTCTGTGAGCATCCTGATTACCAGTGTTTTGAACTCTGCATCTGATAGGTTGGCTATCTCTTCATATTTTTTTTTTTTGAGTTTTGATCTGTTCATTTGGGCCATATTTTTAGTCTTGGTGCACCTGTTACATTGTAAGGAGCAGAGTTTTAGGTATTCACTGGGAAAGGGCAACTCACATCGCTGCATTGTGGCACAGTCTGGATGAATGTTTCTTCTTTAACTCCTTGATTGTTGGACTTCTACACAGTTCGATTTTCTGGCAGTTCTGGTTGTTTTTTGCTTTTAAATTTGTTATTGTCCTTCTTTTGGTTGTGCAAGGAGACAAAGTGTATCTACTTATGCCTCCATCTTGGCCAGAAGTCCAGAATGAGCTAATTCCAGATGTGCTGATAATGTGAGAGTATAATATATACGAGGTCTGTCCAGAAAAAGTCCAGCCATTGTTAACGTAATGAGAATGGTTTGTGCGACATCATTATAATCTGGCAGCCAAGGAGAGTTGACTGGAATGCACATGTGTGAAACATGACCACCTCACTGTACTAGTCAGTGAGGGCAGTAGACGCCATTGAATATGTGTACTGTGTGGTCATTCCATTCAAAATGACTGAGTGAGTACAGCAACAAATCTGCATCAAATTTTGCGTTAAGCTTGAACATTCCTCTGTGGAAATTATTTGGATAATTCTGAAGGCCCCAGCTATGGGCAACTGGTGATTGGCAACTTCATCACAACAACTTGCCTGCTCATGCATCATGCCCTTGCAGAATTTTTTTGTGAAACATCAAATCATCAAGGTGACTCAGCCCCACTACAGCCCAGATTTGGTGCCATGCAACTTCTGGCTTTTCCCAAAACCAAAATCACCTTTTAAAGGGAAGAGATTTCAGACTCTTGAGAGTCAAGAAAATATGATGGGGAAGCTGATGGTGATTGGGAGAACTGTGTGAGGTCCCAAGGTGCCTTTTGAAGGGGACTGAGGTGTCACTGTCCTATGTACCATGTTTCTTGTATCTTTGTATCTTCTTCAATAAATGTCTCTATTTTTCATATTACATGTCTGGATACCTTCTGGACAGACTTCCCATATACCATGCAAGATTCCGTTTGGGAAAAAAGAGAATTATCTATCCGTATTTATATATTTCTATTTATATATGGTAATACATAGGAATATGTATTTCTATATTATAATATGTATATATATGTAATGTTTAATAACATTCACCTAAAATATATAACATTCAAATAAATATGTATTCTTATACATCATATATTTAAATTACATACTTGTACATGCTAGTATTTAAGTGGATACTTTCTGGAAGGATACATGAAAGCTGTTACCAGCTACTAAAGAATTCAAATTTGGGGCCTTGCCCATAATGAGTTATTACCAGAAATAACTTTTTACTACCTCTCTATGGGACACAGCAAATATCTAATTACTGAACATCTGCTCTTCCTATTGTCCTGTGAATGACCTTCCTCCCCTGTGAAGTCCCAAGGCATCTTATCTTACTCTTATCTCAGAATGTCACATACAGTCATTTTAACTTTCCATCCCTGAATGTCTCATGTATGTTGGGTTCCCATATATGCTATGTAAATAAATTTGGTTAATTTTTCTTGTTAATCTGTTTTATGTCGATTTAATTATTAGACCAGCCAGAAAACACCAAGAAAGGTAAAGGAAAATTTCTTCCTCCTTACAAATGTAAACAGCCACATTTTAAAAAACAAATCACCTTCATTTGAAATAAGCATACTTCTCTCAGACACATCTTATACATATATGATGGGGAAGCCGATGGTGATTGAGAGATGGTGAGGATCCAATAAAAATTAATTTAGTCAAAACAAATCATAGAGGTTCAAACAATATAATATTGTAATAACAAAAGGAATTGAGTCACCTTAAATTCTTTTCAAACAAAGTAAATTATAAACCAATTAGCAATCAAACAAAGAAAACCAATGAAACAGATAAATAAGTTAATTAAACATCATTTAAAAGTCAGTTCTGGTTTTAAAATTTTATATTGAATACCTACAAATATTTTAATGCCGATGCTGACAGTTTTGATCCACATATAGAATCAGTTCTAATTCTGCGACTTGCTAGATAATAGCCATGAATGATTCTTTCTGCCTCCAAGCTGAATTCTACATTCAAATTCTTTGCAAAAGCCAGCAGCTAAATTAAAAATGTGAAAAATTTAAGAAACTCAGACTTTATTATAGAATCTATATTGCAAAAATGCAAAGTATATTGTTTTATTTTTAAATGTTTGCATATTTTATTTACATTGAAATTGATTAAATGTCTAGGGCCATCTCAAAATAATTAGGCATTTTAATCTTACAAGTCTTATACTTGTAAGAATATTTAAGTTTACCCCAAATAACCTCTTACTCCCTCTTAATGCAGAAATGTTCTGTGCAAAGTATTGGAATGACTCTCAAGTCTTTGCTTCCAGTGGAATAAAGGCTCACTCAGATCCTTTCACTGGGAGAGAGACTTCCCCCAGAAGCTCATTTCCCTTTGAATAGCTTTAATTCTTTGACAGTTTATTTCCTTGTAACTTTCCCTCATTGGCCCTAGAGCTTGCCCTTTTTCCCTTTCCTCCCTTTAAAGAACACAAGTGAACATTAGCAGTGTGGGAGAAATTGTGTTAACTACTATGAATGTGGACCTCGGAGATTCAATAAGATTCTGGGTAGAGAGTAAGTTTTCAACATAATGATTATCAATTATTTTCTCTGAGTTCTGTGCTTTTTTCTTGAGCAGTTTCTAGTTTCTTAAGTCCTCGTTCAATGACATAATTTCCAGGCTTTACAACAATCCTCGTTGTTTTCTGCTTTTAAAACTCATAGAAAAATTAACCATAAAAATGTTGCTGATGCCCTGGCTGGTGTGGCTCAGTGTATTGAGTGCCGGCCTGTGAACCAAAGAGTCACTGGTTAGGTTCCCAGTAGGGGCGCATGCCTGGGTTGTGGGCCAGCTCCCCAGTAGGGCATGTGTGAGAGGCAACCACACACTGATATTTCTCTCCCTCTCTTTCTCCTTCCTTTCCTCTCTGTCTAAAAATAAATAAAATCTTTTTAAAAATGTTGCTGTTAACTATAATATTTATATTTTTAAAATAACTTTTCTAAAGGATCTAGGTATCTCCTGGGTTGGATATGGCTTGTCTTCTTTATTCTTATACTCCACAGTTCCCTCCAGGCCTTCAGAGCTGGATAATAATAATGACATCAGTAGCCCTCTCTAGGTTTTACCCTATGGAAGTCTAGTGACGTGCCTCCTATATCCCCTCTTCAGAAAAGGACTGTTGCCCCAGCTTCTGGGAGTGTTGTCAGTATTTGACCTCCAGCTGTCAACTTCTTCAGTGATTCTCTCAGGACAACTCATATCAAATGACTGATTGAGGTGGAAGTGGGGAGGGTATTATAAAGCCCCTCTATTTATATAAAGTAGGACAATTCCAATGGGTCTCTTTAGCTCCAGAGCTCACTGTGGGACCAACAAATGCTATCTTTGGGCCTATACCACAGCTTGACTCTGTCCTCTGTCTAATCCTGCTTTCTTCTCCCTTCCAATGGGGGAACTCAAAAGTTAAAAATTTTTAACTTTAGTTATATAGTCAATAGGCTTGGTGATTAATGCATGTAGAAAGCTATTGTTCCAGGAACTGGAATGTATGAGTGGACCTACTTTGACTGCAGGAGGCCCAGGACTGCAAGAGATCAAGATGGTATCTGAACCATTATGCTCCAGGAAGGAAATGTCTGCCAACCAGAACTCAAATAAAGAATCACTGGTCAGCAGGAGAAAGGGTACTAGGAAAATTGCTGGACTATAATATTTATATTTTTTATCTGATTAACCTTTTTCCTTGAATTCCAAACCCCTTACCTACTTTTTTCCTGAATTCTAAACTCCTTACCTACCTTCTACTTCTCCTTATAAAAAAGGTCTGCTCAAGATGGAGATGTAAGACAGCCTTTTAGGGTACATAATCCACCTCCTTCTCAGATCTCCGGCCATCTGAATAAAGCTCTCATAAAGATTCAGTCTTTGTCTCTACTTATTAATTCTGGTAGTGACAGGCAGCATGAATGCCGACTTTTCTAGTTTCACTTCTACAGGTGTTGACAGCAGCACTCACTCCCTAATAATCAACACACTAAGCTCCATCTCAGTCTACGCTCTGGAGAACCCAGGCTGAAGCACATTCCGTTCAGTCTGTTTTGTGTGATAGATTTATCTTTCGGGGAAATCATTTTCACTATTTCACTAGCCTAGTAAACTCTGTAATTGTTCTTTTCAGTCTGACAAATCAACTATAAACTCTTTTGCCTGAGCTTCTCAAGGCTTACTGTAAATTTGCCAAATTCCAATCCTAATGATTCCATAATACAATTTTTGCTCCAGTCAGGCAAGTCTTCTCATAGTTTTCCATGCATACTCATTTCTACTTTTATGTCTTTGCTCCTATTATTTCTGTTTAGCATGCCCATCCTTCCTGTCATCTAAATCTTACCTTTCCTTAAGGCCCAACCAAAGTCTCACCTTATCTATGAAATATTCCCAACTCTTCTATTATACTTGATATCCTCCTTTCTAAAATCTTAAAAATACTTATAGTCAGCACCACCCTGTTTAACACTTAAATTGTCCCTGAATTGTTTCATGTATCTTATTTTTATCTCAACTAAATGATAAACTATTTAAAGAAAATTTATATTTCCATTAGAATATTATTTTAAAAAAACAGAAATAGGCTTATGCATATAAAGTATTCAGTAAGCACCTAATTGATAAATTATAAATTTTTTAGTTTTTGTTTTTCAGGGAAAAACTGGGTGAAAATTTCTCCAGGTCATTAGTGTTCCCAAATATTTAGTATAGGAATTCCTAGAGACAAACTGCTTTTTCTTATATGCTAAAATAAACTAACAAAAAGACCTTTATCGTATTAACAATATTATTATTTTTCTGTTCTAATCTGTGTGAATAAACAATGCTCATAATTTATTTTTAAGTCTACCTTACCTTTGAAACTTTTACCCATGCAGTATGTCTACAAGGAGGGCAAGTGTAAAAACAAATTTTAATGACCCATGGATTTCCACTTCCCAATATTACCTGCCTTTTATCTGTCCTACTCAGATACTTTAACTCTATGGTGGACAGATTTCTGAATAGTTAATATTTAAAGGGTTTCACTTGTAAATATATGAGTACCTTTAATAACTATGAAAATAATTACTAAATTTTTATCATCTACTCTCAGGTTCTCTGAATATGCAACACATGTTTTCATATTAGGACATTAAAATGACTTAGTGAGTCATGATAGATATTCCCTAAAGTCAGAATGCTAAAGGCATTCACATAAAGAAAATCCCTTTGAGTAGCCTATAAAATGTAAATAACTATATCTATACAGCCTCTCATCATAATTTTCCATACAAGTAATCTATTTTGATTCATTAAGATTCTTTACGTTATGGTGATCTGGACAGTGGTATAAAGAATAAACTCAATGTTTTAATATCTATGTCCTTATATAGTTTTTATTTAATTATAATCCTAAACATTTTCTATGTAATGTCCTCAAAATGTTTAAAAGCTATAAGCAAGTTGGAATAAAAGAATCCTAAATACAGAAAACAATGCTCAAAGAAAGTTGTATTTAAATTGAGAAATATTAGCATAAGTATTCTTGGTAATCATTTTTTCTACCTTTACCTTTTCAAAATCTTCTGTTGTGAACTGTTTAGAAGCTAAATAAAGCAGCCCTTCAGGATCAATGGCTTTCTTTAAAGTATGTTGCACAGTAGGAAGAAATTGGTGGCAAGGAGATGATTCGTTACAATTAATCAATAATCCAAATGCCTCTACAAGATTAGCTGGAATCAAACTGCAATCCTACATCAAACAAAAATGTAACAAGCAAACATTAAACTCAGGCATTTTCACAAACACTCTGGAAATAATTATAAATTATTGAAATAGTCATATGTTTTATAATATTTACTTAAATTATACACTCATAACTATAATGATTATTAGATGTTATTACTAATTATTATTTAAAGTGATTCCTGAATATCATGGGAACTTTGTAGTGACTAATTTTTTTAAATGCTCTTTATTAATTATTTTCCCTCTCTTTAATTAATTTAAAGTGTCTCCCAAATTCAAACAACAATTTCTGAGCAGATACCTGCTTGGCATGACTAAAAAAACATTAAAATTTTCAAACTGTGTATTTAGTTCTAGTACCCAATTAAGTATAGAGATGGGTAATAACAAAACACTAAGAACAACAAAAGCACTAAGATTAAAATCTGTGGCTAAATTCTCTGAATAACATTCTAACAATAAAATATACAAATACCTTACCATCTGACCAATTAAAGTGTTGGTTTTATGCATGTTTTTCCTTGAAGATGAATCCATATCAACAAAAGACCAAAAACTACACTGAATTGGAAAAGTTGTTTGTTGATCGATATCGTCCCCAAACTTCTTTCCGGGTATATATACTGTGATGCTTCTGCTTTCCATAACTAAGTCAAACACATTACCCATTTGTTACTTAAGTTCATTTTGGTCTATATATCTACAAATCAATAATAAATATTATTATGTAGAATCTTACTGTCTAAACTTTTGATAGTATAGACACAAGTAAATTTGTTCTGAAAGATATAAATGTCTAAATTAGAAAATATGCCATAAAAATAACACGGCAAAAAAAATTTGAATATTTCTGTGTCCTGTGACTTGATGAGAACCAGCAGCCCAAAGCATGTGGTCAGTGTCTGGGGGGAATAGGAAGAAAGTTAGGAGATTGGTTATTCACTGCAGGCTTACAAGGAAGGGTGAAATAAAGCCATGTTCTTTTATGTGGAAAAACAATGATAGAAAGTGGGCTATTTTTGTGTGAGTGAGAGAAGAAAAGGTTGAAAGAGAATATGAACTACAATTACTAAAGGAAAATATATCTCAAATTCAGTATGTTAAAACCAAATCACTTCTTAAATGGCTCTCTGTGCATTATTCATGATTGGGGTATTACTATCCATCCACTTGAAACCCAAACAAAAAAGTGTGAAAATATTCTGTTCTTTTTTCTATCTGTCCCTCACCCCTCATAACCATTCAATCTATGAATTCCATCCTATTTCTAGGATTCTATCTCCCAAGCATTTCTCAAATTAGTCTTCTCTCCACTCAGGATAACAGCCTTTTTTATACATGTTTTTCTTTCTCTTGGGTCATAAGGCAAAATATATATATTTAACACTATAGAAACTGCCAAAGCAGTTTGTAAGATGGTGTACTATTTTATATTCTCATCAATAATATAGGAGAATTCCAGTTTCTCCACATCGTTAGCAACTTCTGTTGTTAACCTTTTAAAATTTTTGTTTAGTAACCAGGGCCCCAGCTACATAGTTTGTGGGGTTTAGTGTAAAATGAAAATCTGGGTCTCTTACTTAAAAAGATCAGGGAAACGCTGCTAAAAATACTAACATTCAATATATAAAGCTTTTTCCTTTAAAAATGTTATTACTTATAAAATATAATAGTGGTGATATGGAGAAATTAGAATGTTAATACATTATTTTTGGGAGTGTAAAAGGGTATGACTACTGTAGAAAAGTTTGGTGGTTCCTCATAAAGTTATACATAGAATTACTCTATGATCCAGCAATTCCTCTTCCAAGTATAATACCCAAAAGAATTAAAAGCAAGGGCTCAAACAGATACTTGTATAACAATGTTCATTAGCAGCATTATTCACAATAGCCAAAAGGCAGAAACAACCCAAGTGTCCATCAAAAGATGATTACATTTTTAAAAAGTGGCATATATACACATACATATATATGTATACACATACACATGCATATATATATACACACACAATTATTCAGCCATAAAAGGGAATCAGATTCTATGAATAGGCAAATCCATGGAGAGAGAAAGTAGATAGAGGTTACCAAGGGCTGGAGTTAGCAGGGAATAGGGAGTTACTGTTTAATTGGTACAGTTTCTGTTTGGGATAATGAAAAAAGTTCTGAAAATGGATAATGGTGATGGTTGCATAACAGTGTAAATGTGCTTAATGCTACTGAATTATACACTTAAAATGGTTAAAATGGTAAATCTTATGCTATATGTATTTTATCAGATTTTTTTTAAAAAGGAATGTAGTACTGACACACGCTCTCATTATGAAACTCAAAAACATTATATTAAGTGAAAGAAACCAGTCGCAAAAGACCACGTTATTGTATACAATTCCATTTACAAGAAATGTCCAGAACAAGCTAATCTGTAGAGACAGAAAGCAAATTAGGGTGCTAGAGACTGTGGGGAGAAGGGGTTTCGAGGGGTGACTGCTAATGAGTATGGAGTTTCCTTTTTGGGTGTTGAAAATGTTCTGAAAGCAGACAGTAAAGATGGTTGTACAACTATGTAAATATTCCAAAAACCAGTAAACTGGACATTTTAAGTGGTGAATTGTATGGTATGCAAATTTGTATCAATAAAGCTGTTAACAAAAAAATGTAATAGAGGTAATCACCATTCTAAAACTAAATTTTAAAAAAATTATTGATTTTACAAAAAAAGGAAGGGGGAGAAAGAGGGATATCAATTTGTTGTTCCACTTATTTATGCATTCATCGGTTGATTCTTGTACGTGCTCTGACCCAGTATCGAACCTGCAGCTTTGGCAATTCAGGACAACACTCTAAACAACTGAGCTACCTGGCCAGGGCCTAAAACTAAAATTTTTAATTACTGGCATGAATATTGCCACTTATCTTTACATTGTGCAATACCAATCTTAAATATAAATAAATAATCTTTTAACTCGTATGTGAAATCACTAATATATGTAGCTTATTTTGTAGTATGTATATATAAAATATATATACTACCTACAATACATATATTGTATCTATATATATAGATATATAGATATAGTTATCACCAGAACTATATATATAATTCATATATATATATAATTCTTACCTGAAATATATATATTATTTACCAGAACAGTGGAAATGCCCCACAAAACTTTTTTATTTTGCTTCTTGATATGCATCAGTAATGTATGATGAATTAGCTTACTGATGAATAAGGAAGGGCTAAAAGGCAAAGAAACTAAGCATTGCCCTGTTTTTCTCTTTCCTCCTGTATCATCATTTTCAGTGTAAGTAGTTGGCAAATCCAGAAAAGTAACCAAGTAAGAAAAGATATGATGGGGTTCCTTGGTCACTCATGTTTCTTAAGATTACCACTGCCTGCCTTCTATATAAAAAGCAAGTCTGGTTGGAAAGGAAAGCGTGGCCTCTTAGGAGCTATTAACTCCTTCATTTACTCAGTTGAAAATGTTTTGATATGGAACATTAGCACTGCCTTGCAGTATACTTGCAATACACGGGAGTCCAGAGAGAACAAAACTGATTACAGATTGTGTAGCCGCATAGTAGTTGCAAATGCTCTGTGAAATAAAGGCAACAAGGCATGGTAAACACATGTGTGAACGTATCTCCACTGTTCACATATGGGCTCCTATGTCTTAGTGGACTTCCTTACAAAACACAAGTTTAAAGATAAAAATCATTAAAAATTTGAAGATGGTGACACTAGAGTTTTAGCCAAGTGCCAGCCTGTTCTAGGAGGTGGAGGGCCTTTGTGAAACTATACATGATCCATGTCCATGAAGCAGGCCCTCCTACTATGTGAGTATTGGTATCTCATTGCAGTTTTTATTTTCATTTCCCTGGTATCCAATGAATGATAATGAGCACTCTTTCAAGTGCTTATTTGTCATTTTGTATATCTTTCTTTGTGAAGTCACTATGCAAGACTTTTGCCCATTTTAGGCTGGGTTCTTTGTTTTTTAACTTATTGACTTGCAGGAATTGTTTCTATGTTCTAGGCGTATGTCTGATGTCAGATCTATGTATTGCAATTATTTTCTTTTTATTCACTTGTCTACTCACTTTTTAAATGTGGTCTTTTAATGGGTGAAACTTTTAAGTTTTCATGAAGTCTACTTTATCACAATTTTTTTCTGTTTATTGCTTTCTAGGTCCTAAGAAATATTTGCCTACCTTAAGGCCGTGAAGATATCTCCTGTGTTTTCTTTCTTCTAGAGCCTTACAGTATTTGTTTTTACATTAAGTTTATAATCCATCTTTAATTAATTATTGTTTATAGTTGAGGTGAGCCAATGCTTATTTTTTTTCTATATACATAACCAAATGGTCCACCATCATTTGTTGAAAAAATTTTCCTTTCCCCATTTCTTGCTTTGGTGCCGTAGTCAAAAATCAATTTGTAATGTTAGTGTGGGTCTCTTCCTGCATTCTCTTATAGGGAGAGGCAATATACTATGTGCCCTGAGTATTGCTGTACATCCTTGTTATTCCAAGGATGCAGGCCCTTTTTGCCCAGTCCATATCTGTCCATACCTTTGTTAATTATAAGTCTGCCCCAAACCATAACACACTGATACCAAAACCAGACAAAAACATGGTAAGAAAACTACAGACCAATATTTCTTGTGAACATGGATTTAAAAATCCTCAACAAAATATTAACAAATTAAGTCCAACAATGTATAAAAAGAATTACATACTACAGCCAGGTGGGCTTTATTCTAGGTATGCAAAACTGGTTCAACGTTTGAAAATCAATTAATGTAATCCATAATATCAACAGGCTATAGAAGAAAAATCACATTATTACATTAACATATACAGAAAAAGCATTTGATAATATCCAACACCCATTTATTTAAAAAAAATTCTCAGTAGATTAGGAATAGAGGGGTACACCTTCAACTTGAAAGAAGAAACTCAAAGCTTTCCTGTTAAGATCAAGAACAAGACAAGAATGTCCCTTTTCAGTACTGCTTTTCAATATGTTGGAAGTCCTACTTAATGCAATAGGACAAGAAAAAGAAATCTGGTTCAATACAAACACACGTTAGTACAACTGAGAACAAAGGCTATAAGTACATTTGCATATTAAAGTCCTCTGTTTTTATTTATAAAGATAAAATGAGAAATGTCATTTAGTATAATTTCTCAATTTCTAAAACAAGTACAACACAATCTTAACTGTTAAATAACTCCTTGACACTGATAAGACTGTAAGTTAAATAGGTGAAAATTAATTTGATACCCTGGCCAGGTAGCTCAGTTGGTTAGAGCATCTCTGGAAATGCCAAGGTTGTGGTTTGATTTCCAGTCATCAGGATACATACAAGAAGAAACCAATGAATTCATCAATAAGTGGAACAACAAATCCATGTTTCTCTCTCTAAAAATCAACCAATAAAAAATATTTTTAAAAATTAGTTTGAAAAATACATTGTTTACCTGATTGAAGCTGTTCAAGTTTATCTTTTTTGTGTGAAGCCAAGTCCCCTATACAGCAAATACCACCTTTAGCTAGCAAAGCACTGCCAGCTTGAATGCTGACCGCTCCAATTCCATAATTATTCCTGGATAGAGTAGGAAATATTTCAGTAGAGACTGGATGACGTATACCACGGGGCACAAGGTTTATACTAAAATTCAAAAGCCTAGGGAAAAATAAATTATTCATTACTATTATTTAATATTTGGTTTTCAGAAATCATAATGTGTAACAGCTACACAATCAAATTTTATTTGAGCCAATGTTTACTGAGCTAGTGATAAAAACATATATAAGATTTAGTCCTTAACTTGGAAAGCTTACAGCCAAGAAATAGAGACATAAACAAAAAACTAAAACACAATGTGGTAAATACTAAAATAATGTTATGAGAATATCCATAAGAGAGCATTATTTCTTCCTAGAACTAAGTCAGAGAAAGGTACAGAGAGATGACGTTTGAACTGGGCCTCCCTCATTTTATGGATTTTTTTTTTATTTACTCAGAATTTTTGCATTTAGGTTTGCCAATAGCCCATCATGACTGCTGCCTATGCTATGTATCACGGTAAGTCCTGATACATTGTTTTGCTTTACAATTTCTTTGCCAACTGCCTCAGCCTCTTTGTTTCTCAGATTTAAATTCTAAGAAAAGAATATGGTTAGCTTAGCTTAGCTTTCAAATCGTTGCCACAGAAATCATAGCTTGCTGCAATCAACTATGATGGCTAAACACAGACATGCAGAACAAATATGGAAGATGCAGCATCCCTTAAATGTGGATAAGTAGATGATATAAAATGTCTACTGCATGTGCCATTCCAAATAATTTGGATGTTAGTTTGAAGATTATAAAATGGGGAGGTGAAATTTAGAAAAAAACTTGCAAGCCTTTATAGCAGTGGTTCTTAAACCTAACTCACATTAAAATTAAATTAAATTAAAATTAAATTAAATTAATTACAATTAAAATTAAAACCTGTGGAGTTTAAAAAAATTCCAATGTCAAGCTCCACCCCAAAGCAGGGAAATTAGACTGTGGGCATGGGCCACACTCATATATCCCTTCTCCCAGGTGACTCTAATATGCAGCCAGTCTGAGAACCTAGTTCTAGAGAACAACAGGCCTCAAACTTGGCTACACACTGGAATCAACTAAGGGATTTTTAAAAATACTGATACAAGGTCACGGAATACAAAGTCAAAATAAAAATATGTATTTCTATATATTCACAAACTACTTGAAAAATGAAAATAATCACACACTACCTTTTTAAAAAAATCTTCACCCACGGATATATTTACTGATTCGAGAGAGAGAGAGGAAGGGGGTGGGGGGAGAAACATCAATATGAGAGAGAAACATCCATCCATCCATTGGCCACCTCCCTCCCACATGCACCCCTACTGGGAACCAAACCTGAAGCCTTTTCTGTGTATGGGACAATCCTTGAACCAACTAAGCTACCCGGCCACAGCAAACACTGCCGTTTTTAATAGCATCAAAAATATCGAATAGTTAGAAATCAAGTTAAAATATGTTCATGACCTTTAAAAAATATTGATGAGTGAAATTAAGAAAGATTTAAATAAATGGAGATGTACACCATATACATAGATTGAAAGACTCAACGTTGTTAAAAGTAAATTATCCCCAAAATTGATTTATAAATTAAATGCAGTTCCAGTGAAAATCCTTGAAGGCTCCTTTGAGGGAGAGTAGTGGATGAGGTTGCATTAACATATGAATTCCAAACTTTATTTAAAAAATGCAAAGGACCTAAAAAAGTGGAAAAACAATTGAAAATGAAGAATAAAGTCATGCCACCTGATTCAAAACAGAAGTACAGTAATGAAGAATGTGTGGTATTGGCATAATAACCGACAAATGGTTCAAAATAACAAAAAAGAGAGTTCAAATGATTTATACCCAGTTCAATTTTATAACTAGTTTACATCCAGCTCAACTGCTTTTCAACAATGGCAACAAAACAATTCAATGAAGAAAGGAAAGTCTCTTCAACAAATGGTATACAAAAATTAGATAAATGTGTAGCAAAAACATTAACCTTGACTTCTACCTCAAACCATATGCAAAAATTAGCTTGTGATAGATAAGGAACCTTATATTAAAAGTGAAAACCTTAATGCTTCAGAAGAAAAGACAAAATAATATATTTATGACCTTGGGTTTGGCAAAGATTTCTTAAGCAGAATCCATAAAACACTAAACATATAAGAAAATAATAAATTGCACTTCATCCAAACTAAAAAGCCTGCTCATCAAATATATCTAAGTTTTAGACTGGGAGAAAAATTTCATGATACATATATATGACAAAGGATGCACATCCAGAGCAACCCCATTTAAAAGTGAGCAAAGAACTTGAGCAGAAACTTCATAAAAGATATATGAGTAGCCAATAAGCACATGAAAAAGAGCTCAAATCAGTAGTCTTCAGGTAAATGTAAATTAGAATCATAATGAGATATCATTTCATACATGCTAGAATAACTAAATTGAGAAAGACTGACATCATCAAATGCTGGAAGGGATAGAAACGACTGGAACCTTATATTGTTAGTAGGGATGTAAAATGGTACAACCACTTTAGAAAAATGGCAGTTTCTTATAAAGTTAAATATACATCTACATTATGACACAGCATTTCCACTCTTTAGTATTTATCCAAGATAATGAAAACATATGTCCACATAAAGACTTGTGCAAGAATGTTTACAGCTGTTTTATTTATAATAGTCAAAACATGCAAAACCTGAATCTTCATCACCAGAAGAATATATAAACAAATTCTGCTATATTCATATAATGGAATACTGCTGATCAATAGAAAGAATAAAATACTGAAACACACAACTGGGTCAATCTCAAAAGCAAGTTAGGTGATGAAAGAGTATGCACTATATGCCCTTGCCTGGTAGCTCAGCTGGTTAGAGCATCATCCTGATATGCCAAGGTGTGGGTTCCATCCCTGGTCGGTGCACATACAAGAAGGCACCAATGAATGCATAAATAAGAGGAACAATAAATCTCTCCCCTTCCCCCACTCTCTCTCTAAAATCAATTTTTTAAAAAGTATGCACTGTATGATTCTACTTATATAAAGTTCAAGAACAGGAAATTAATCTATGTTGACAGAAATCACCTGTGGAGAGAGGAACAGTTTGGAAAGGGAATGAAAGAACTTTCTGAGGTGATGGAAATGTTCTATATTGTGGTGATGGCTATAGGGGTATATGCATTTATCAATCATCAGATTGTATGCTTAAGATCTTCTTGTTTCACTGTATATAAATTTTACCTAAAAGCAAAACAAAACACCACACAGCCTCAAATACCATAGGAAAAGTCAAAGGTTAATGACAAACAGGAAAAGAGACAATGGCTTTAATTCATAAGATGTATCATAAATCAATAATAAACAACAATTAAAAAGTGAACAATGGTCAAGGAGTTTCATAAGAAAATAACAGAAGTGTTTAACAAACTGTAAATGATGCCAAAATTTATTTCCAATTAAAGAAATGTAAATTAAAATAAAATACAGTTTTCCATCAATCAGATGAAAAATTTTAAAGTTTGATAATACCCAGTGTTGGTGAGGTGTGAGGAAACAAATACTCTTATGCTCATATGAGAAATTTCAATTGGTGCAGTCTGTAGCAGTTAGCATTGTATTTGCATTGCAACTTAATTTTAGCAAAAACATTTGATTTTTTTTAATTTGAGTTTTATTCTTTTAATTTTAAATTCACTCTATATATTTGTTTTTCTTTACAATTGCATATGTTATTATAAAAATCATATTCTTAGCTTTTTGATCATTTATGTAACTTTTTAAAAGGGGTACTTGCTAGTGAGGAGCCCCAAAAGCTGAGTAAAGGCTTATTCCAAAGTTAGGGTGATGCTCCCAAAACAGTAATTTGGGCACTTTTGACAGCATTATTTGGGTACAGTGAGTCAATATTACTGAATGAAATCTTAAAGAAAAATAAGAAAATGGCTTGTTGGTTCTTAGAGGGAGATTATTTAAAAATGAAAACAAAGTACGAAAGCAAAACACTAAGGTAAGGGATGGGAGAAAAGGAAGCCAGTATGATGCATTTATTTATAAAGGTCTGAGTGGGGAAATAGGTTGAAACATTAAATGGTTAAAACAGATTATCAAAATATTGAAAGCAAATACCCATTTCTCAATTCATGTTTTAAAAGCTTTGAACTTTATTGATAAAAGCTTATTTAAATAAATCTTTGCCCAAATAAATCCTAAATATTTGTCTGGTAATAATGCTCATGGAAAAGCTTAAATAATTAAATCTGTGACCAATTAATAATTTGAAAAATTTCATGTCACATATTTTACCTGTCTACAAGTAGAGAATCACTTGTTACAATTAAAATATCCAGGCAGTCTTCTACTTCCTTGTTAAAGTCACTTGTCTGTACTAGACTCATCAGCAAACAGAGCTTGAGCAAATTGTAAGTCCCAGGGGGAACAATGTGCGATGCAAAGATATTGGTAAGTATTGCTGTAAATTTCCAGCATGAGTTGGCAGTCAAAGAGAGCAGACACCTGAAATTGTCGCTAATTCCTGAAGGAACTGAAAGTAAATAATTACACATACATTAAAAGGGGTTTGAAAACAACAACAAAATTATAGATATCTAATTCTATTTATCTAAAATATTATCAAAATACAGTTCTTTTAATGACGCCATATTCAAATTCTTATAATGATATTAAATTGTGATTGGCGGTCACTCTGGTCTATCATTTGTATCCCAGGAAATGTGATAAAAGGAAGCAGTCACCTGAGTGTTCATGTAGATTGACTGCAGGTTACAAGCAAATCCCTCATTCTTCTCCTTTTAAGATCTATGTGAGCAAAGCCACATCACAGGGCTCCAAAATTGTAGTGTTTACTTTATTTCTATGTTTGAAATAATATTACCTTCAGTGAGAGCTAAAAAGCAGAATGGGAAATATTTGACTGTTGCTGTTAAAAGGAAAGACTGATACTTTACTACTTTGAAAGTATTGTACTGTACTATACGGAGTCTAGACCTCCACTCCCTCTGTCCAGCTCCTGAAAGGAATGAGTGATTTAATCAAATTGGTCAGTTTGGGAGGTACAGCTATGCATGTGTATAACCCAGTCCCTTTCTCCTTCCTCTTGGGCTACCATCATAGAGCATTGATTTCTTCTGCTCATGCATGCCCATGGATCAAGGAAAGCCTACCTTAGTGTAGCACTTGCCACATCTGGATAGATAAATCTGCCTAATTCTGAATTTAGCATGAGAAAACAGTTTTCCACCTACATATAAGCCATGTTCTGCTACTAAATCAATACATCTTGAAACACCTCACAGCAGAAAATATTTAAAGGATCACTAAAATGTCTATCGCTTATTGCCTTTCTTTCTTCAAGATTTTTATTGTTAAGAAGCCTTCTCTTCAAGATAAGCAAAGGTATCTAGAATCAACTTGCATTTAAATTCAACTTGGACCTCTATTATTGTAGATGGTTATCTAGGAATTCTTTAAACACTCTAACTCTATTAAAGATTTAACTAGTCTTTCTTACATCTAGATATTTGTGTGCCAAGTTAAAAAAGTAAGTCTGCTCTCCACTTTTGTTTACATAATGCTTAATTATATTAGAGTTGTTAAAGAAACAATAAATTGTCAGTAATAAAGGTAATACTTCAGTTCCCATCTGCCTTTCTATCTTGCTGTATATGTCAACTGGTTCAAAACTCAGATGAGGAGAAGGGTGCTATTTTATTGGGCTCTCTTTCTTAGTTCACAAGCTAAGATATAGCTGAGGCTAGAAAATAAAGGTTAGGGTAGAAAAAGCTTTTGACTAATCTTTAACTCTTGGTACCCTGAAACATTTTTCTCATTGATAATTATTTAAAAATAATAATAATAAGGTTTAGCCAAAAAAAAAATTTCCTGTGGACAAGGTTCTACATTATCCCATTTTATTTCCTTCATAGAATTTGTTACCTGAAATTGTCTTACTGATTAGTTTACTAACTATCATCTGATTTCAGAATAGGAACCTTAACTATCCTGATCACTTTATCCCTAGTGCTCAGAAAAGTGCCCAGCACATAGGCAGCCAATACTTATTTCCTAAACAAATGGATTTAAATTGAAATATTTGTTAATATATACTATGTATTTTCCTTACCTTTTGGGCTGCAAAAAGTGATGCTATTTGCCTCTATACAGACAGAAGTTTGTAAAGTTTTTACACAGGTTGGAATTCCAATAATCTTATACTCATTTCCTATATTCATTTTATTCACTGATTCATCTAAAATTATTAAACACAAAAGAAAATACGTTCACTAAATGAAACTTGTACATGATCATATGGTTCAAAGATCTAGAACAAGTAACAATTTAGTAGGTGAATTAGTTGTAAAGTATTTACTTTTGTTTAGTGTAATATCCATATAGAATGGCACTAATGTAAATTGAGGCAATTTTATTGCTGATAAATTTTGATATTTATAGGCAATGATGAATTAACTTCAAGAAGCATGTGACATAACAGCTAGGTAGTCTCCTACATAGTCAAAATAAAAAACAAGATCATTCTATTTAAGATGAAATATTTTTGCATTAAATAACAAGAAATGTTAATAAACATGATCTTATAAGTAATATTTTATTTGGGGAGAAAATAATTTTAAAGGCATTATTATTGTCTACAATATAGGTAAGGTACTTTGATCTACATTACCCAATTGTAAACTATAAAATATATATTTCCATCCCCACTTTATATATGAAGAAACTGAGAGGGTAAGTGTCTTGTACAAGGCTAAATAATTAAGTACCAAAACTGAAATCCACATCTAGGTCTCCCTATTTCCAAAGTCTATCCTCTTGCACTATACTAGGTTCCTCTCTCGTACCTACATACTGGGCAAAGCTTTTGCACAGGCTCAAATTTCATTTAAAAAGACCATACACCAGAAATCTTAATCCTCCATTATACAGTTAGAAGTTGGGTAGTTGTAAAGCTATGCAAAAATGGTTTACAAGATTAACTTCTCTCTGTGAAGAAGATCAAACAATGATCTCCACTTTTAATTCTTTTCTCTTCTCTCTTGGACTTTTTTTTTTCAAAAGCTCCAGAGAGCATACTGGTGTATCCTGTAGACTGGAAGAGAAGAACCAGGCTTAAGAATTAAGAAAATAAAAACCTAAAACCAACCAACCGAACTAACAACAACAAAAACAACAAAACTACTAAACAACACAGAATGAGTGACAAGGGGAAAATAAAAATGAATAGTTTTTCACCTGTGCCATGGTATCTTAGAGTTTGAGGGATATGTCCTAGAAAGATCAAGAGGAAGGCAAGAAGTCTGGGAAGTCTGGTTATTTTTTCTGATCTGAATCCCAAAGGGCCTGCTTTTATTCATTTAATGTTTAAAAATGTATTTGGGTTCTACAGAAGAGTTTATTAGAAGAAAAGGTTTTCTACTAAAATATAAGTTGGGTAGCCACTTATATTTATATATTACAATGTGTAGTTTATATATAGTATATAAAAGAATCAAGTAGTTAAAAACATATATTTTGAAGCTGAAATGACCGAGTTTAAATCATGGCTGTGCCATGTACCAGTTGTATGACCTTTGACAAGTTACTTAACTTCTCTGTGTCTGTTTTCACATAGTAAAATGAAAATAACAATAGAACCTATTGATAGGGTTGCTGTGCCCAAATGACTTAACATCTGTAAAAGTGCCTGGCACACAGTGACTGCTACATAAAAATTACATATTATCACCTAGGCTTATATACCTGCCTCATCCTTGACAGGCAAGGGTGAAGAGTTTTTGTTTGAGTCTCTACTTTCCTAACTCTTAAATTTCCTATAGATAGCTGACATTCAAGATTCCTCTTTCTGAACAGTTTAATTCCTCCACCTTTAGCTCAAGAAAAGAGGCTGAGCCAATCCTCATTTTCACAGTTCCAGCTTCTCACCTCTCCCCTGGATGATTAATACTGATAATAATTTCCTCCTTTGTGGCAGATGCTGTCTACTCACAGGTCTTTACCCATGCAGTTCTCAACAGTTAATCATATGTCAATGCTCATTCTTTTATTTATTGAGATTTTACTATGTGTAGTTAAAAATCTAAGTCCATACCCTCATGAAATCTATATTCTAAAACAACGACTACAATACTTACATAGCACACACACATAGAATAATGTGTGTGCTTAATTAATCACGACTGAGACTTAGCATAGTGCTTGGGACATAGCAGGTCCTAATATCTTTCCAAGTGAATATAATATGACTAAATGAATAATTGCTACATAGCTAAATACGACTCTTCGAAGTACTCAAGAATGAGACAACCTACCATTCTTAAGTTACAGTAGTCACCCCTTATCCATGGGGAGATATGTTGCAAGACCCCCCAGTGGAGGCCTGAAAGCACATAGTACCCAACTCTATATATACTGTTTTTTGTATACATACATACATATGATGAAATTTAATTTATAAAGTGTTCACAGTAAGAGATTAACACCAGTAACTAATAATAAAGTAGAACAATTATAACAATATATATAAAAGAAATGAATGTGGCATTATTATGTAAAATAAAGGTTACTTACTTAAGCACAAGCACTGCAATACCTTGACAGTCAATATCATAACCTAGATGGCTAGTAAGTGACAAAAAAGCAGAGAGTGTGTACAACATGGAGACGCTGGACAAAAAAATGATTTGCTTCCCAGGATATTTCATCACGCTACTCAGAATGGTGTGTAATTTAAAACTTATGAATTGTTTACTTCTGGAATTTTCCATTTAATATTTCCAGACCATAGTGGACCCTGGGTAACTGAAACCATGGAAAGTAAAACTATGGATAAAGGAGGACTACTGTATAGAAGTACCATTTATAATATAAAAGCATAAGTAAGTCAGTTACATATTTTACATATTTTATAGCAATTTGCTTTTAGTTCAAACAGAACTTACCTCTTAGGAAAATTGTAAGAGATTGAAACCTAAATGGCTCGCTGTTAGAATATCCTTGAAAAGCATGAAGTGCCTTTGCAGTAATTATTTCAACTATCTGTTTATCTTAGGGCAAAGAGCAAAAAAGAATGTTATTAGAATACATATTCAATTTAATTTCCATATTAAAATATCAGACACTACTTTTAAAATTGAAATGCAAATATAAATGCATTTTTACCACCAAGTACTCTAAATTTTCTGTCTTCTTGAAGTGAAGATGAACACAGATTACACAAAAAGTCACTTCTTACTGTTGCGGATTCTGTAGCACCAGGCACATGCACCCTTATATACTGAAATCCTGGGGGAAAAAAAACAGAAGTAAGCTAAATTTGCTTTTGGATTTAGCTATCCATTTTCAGTCCTTTAAAATTAATCTAATTCAAAGTGTAATTAATTCAATTTTGTGTGTGGGTTCAAAGCAGTTCAATTAACCTTTATTGCATGGTTATTTCTTGCCAAACACTGTGCTAAGGCACTGGTAGTATGGATACTTAAACACACAATTTCAATAGACAGCAGTAAGGAAACAGATAATTTCAGTATGCAGTATTTATTTATAGAGTGTTCAGAGAGAAGACAGGAGGAACATCCAACCCAAAGACAGGTGGGGATGAATGGAAAAGCCCTAGAGAAAGACCAAACTGAGGTTAAGCCAAAGGGCTGAGAGAGGATATTACATGGAGTGTGGACAGCATGAACAAACATTCATGAAACAATGTGAGAAAAAACACATATATCAGCAATACAAGAGTATCTGTTGCACTGGTGGGAGAGGAGAGGAAAAAGTTCATTTAACTTATTAACATTGGGAGACACCAAATTTTCTAACATTCTTTTTATTCTCTGAATGTTTTATAACTAATTGTAAACATGATTTAGGATTAAACAATAAATTGCTTAATGTTTTGATTTTACATTTTAATATTTACCTTTTGAAAGCGGGCATGCTTCATCTGAACAAAGAAATCTTGCACCTTGTGTATACTTGGTTACAGTTGTCATTGCAATCACAATTCCTTGCATCATATAAAATCTTTGACATGTATAATCAAGAGGAAACTCACAAAAATTAAGACTATAACTTGGCAGAGGAGGTAAATGTGTTAACTTCAGCACTATATTAATCTAGAACATAAACATGGTATTAATAAAAACTGCAGATCCAATTGGCCTTGCATTATAATATGTAAGTATATTTGTAGGGTAAATCAAGTAAATGATTTGTTAGTGTTATTAGGAAACAAAATTTTAAGCAAAAAGATTTAGATATACAATCAAAGATGCAAAACCCTTATAATCTTACATTTTAATTGAAAATAATAATTATTTTTCCTTAAAAATATACATCTCCTGAAAAGACATAAAACAATGACAACCCAATAGCAAGAAACACTTCTACTGCTCAGATTGTGATTATAACTATAATTTTCTAGTAAAAGGAAACAGAGCTCCTTATGGGAAATGGCTCATTCTAGGTCTGGGACAGAGAATATACCAGGTGGACCTGGTACATCTCCTTGTGCCAGAAACCAAGGGAGCTACTTGCGATGGGTCCAAGTGAGACAAGAGCAAACTTTAGAGACTCCCAATGTCCAAAGATACAATGATAAAAGCATCAAGAAGAATGAAAAATTCATTATAACATATCAGATATATTTAAAAATTCTTGAGTTCCTCTTTTTTAAAAGAAAATACAAAAACAAAAAATACTAATTGGTCATCGTTAGAAGCTAGATTTCAACACATTAGTCCTGAAAATTTATAAATGGAACATTTATTCTGCCTTTCTTGTACAAATTGTATTTCAGCATAACCAAACTGTTGATGAAAGAAACTTCTCTTATAGATTAATTTCAGCTAGTAAATTCTGAAAGGATGCTAAAGCTTAAAAAATCACAATTTTGCTCTTGCTAATGAAACAATAAAGTATAGGCAATGATCATCAATGGCTGCAAAAACCATTAGGTGAAAGTTGATAGGAGACTGTATATTGGAGGCACTAGGAGACATCGCCTGAACCCACTGATCCATTGTGACATTGCTAAAATTGGGAGAACAGATAGCATAGTTCTCACATTATAGTGCAATATGAAATACATGAAAGTATCATGTATTGGTGTCAAAGTGAGTTGAATCTGAATCTAAGCAAGTCTTTAGAGCCAACTTCTATTTTCCAGAAATATGGGGTATAGAGGAATAAGTTAAATACCATAAGAGCATAATCAGACAAATCCAGATTGAGACATTTTACAGGACAATTAACTAGTTTCTTCAAAAAAACAATGGTATAAAAAGGGAGGGGGAGGAAAATGGCTCTAGATTAAAAGAGACTTAGTGAGACATAAGAACCAATTATAACATGTAAACCTTGTTTTGACTCTGATTTGAACGAATTCACCATGAGGCATTCTTGAGGCCCCAGCTGGGTAAATTTAAATATGGACTGGATGTTATAATACCAAAGAATTATTATTTTTGTAAGGGTTGATAATGGTATTGTGATTATATAAGAAAAATGTCCACAGTTTTTAGAGGTTGACACTAAAGTATGTAGGGGTGAAATAATAGAGTATCTGGATTTGTTTTAAAATACTTCAGAATATTATTGATAATGTAGGCATGGCAAAATATTGTAAACTATTAACTGAGTAATAGACATATGGAGGTTTGTTGTATTAGTCTATTTTAGCATATGTTTAAAATGGTTTATTATCAAAATGTTTAATGTTGTTAGTGATAATACAGGAAGCAAAGAAGCATATGTAAGATATTCCACTGAACTTTGAAAAATATACTTTTTTTAATAAAAAAGGAATATAAAAATTTATTTATGAGTCATCTGAAAAGTATTGTACATTGGGTTTCTTTGTTAAACTAAAACTTACTTGAGTTTCAGTCTGTAATTGTCCAATTAATGAGAGAGTCTTAACAGCAGTAAAACACACCTGTGATTTCAAACAAACACAAAAGTTACCAAAAATTTGGTATAAAATTTCAAAGACATAAAATTATTTCTGCCTTTAACTTACTGACTGAAAAACTTGAGCAGCTTTTAATGGCTGATGTAAAATGTGATTTCCAAGTTCAGCATCTAATTCAACAACATCAGAGGGATTTATTAAAATATCGAATCGATAGACAGCATAACTTTGTTTTGAATCTGTAAAAATACACAAATATAAAATTGAGGATAGTTATATGTAGGTATTTATTTTAAAGTTTCTAAAATAAAGTGACGTTTGCTGAACATACCATTGTAGTACTTGCAATCATCTATAAACTTTTGGAGCCCTCCACTTCTGTCAAGATAGATAAGGGCTGCCTCTTTCATTTTTAAATTTGACATTTTCTTCTAATGATTCTTCTCTGTTACTAATTGAATAAACCACAGTAGCTGGTAAAGACTACAGATGATGAAACTCACAGAAAAGATGAGAACCCCTAGAAATAAAATAAATTAAAATGTACATTTGAAGATCTTTAGTAAAACTTTACAAGCTAGAAGTAAAATGATTAAGATTGGATCCTGCTTTCAAGGAGTTGTCAATTTATTGGGCATTTCCTATTTATTGCACACTGGGCACTGGGGATACAGATGAGTAAAATATGGTCCTTATTGTTCAGGAGTACAGTGAGAGAAGACAAATTCGTAAAAAATTATAATACTAGGGAACACAAAGGAAGCAACATATATAAAATAGTTCACAAAATTTGGGGTGATCCTTGTGTAGGGGGTCATATTTTCTGTTTTAGGACACTTTGATTCAACACGGTGGGTTTATAAAGAAGCAATGAACTCTATTTTTAAAAGTGACATTCGATAGATGAGTCAGATTTTACTGATTGGAGTAGAGGTAAGTTTCCAAAGATAGGGGTAACCTCCCTTTTCTCCTGTTTCCAGGTCTGTACTATTGAATCCACACCCCTACTACTTGGAGTTCAGGCCACTAATTGAGACTGTCCTTCTCGCTATTATACAGGGGGAAAACTTCAGGGTTCATTTCTCTGTGGCCCTAAGTTCGTACAATAATCAAAGTGTATGCTGCGTTCAGGACATTGCATCTGTGCTTCATTAGGACATGAGATTCCCCGGGCTGAATTAAAGGAGGCTACTGATAATGCAATGATTGGGTGAGGCTCAACCAGATTATGAAAGTTTATGGGCAAGGAGAAAGAAAAGCCTCCAACGTTTTTCACAGGGTTAGAGAGTAAATACGGTCAAATTTTTATTTTGGAAATCAGTGCCTACCATCAGTGTAGAAAATGGGTTGGAACAGAGGAAGAGCAGACAATCAGTTTCTAGCTATTGAAACAGTCCTGCGATGGATGGTCCAATCTAGGGCACTAGGAATGGAATGGAACAGAGGAAATGGATTCTAGATTTTTTTAAAGATTTCACTCACACTGGACCTGGTGACCAGCCTATGTAAGTGAATTTCCAACATAGGCGTGGGTGGATGCCGCTGCTCTAATGGAAATTCTGAACCTCGGGAAGAGTAGGAAAATGCTAAGGGAAAGTTGATTTGAGATATTGGCTTTGACGGGCCCTTGGGACACCCAGATAAGCACTAGGGAGACGTGAATCAGGGCCTGATTCAGTAGCTTAAAAAAACAAACAAACAAAAAAACAACTAGAGATAAAGCTCTGGGTACCACCTGTGTAAAACGGGGGTCCTGGGCATGGATGGGGAAACGGGAGGAAGCCCGTGGAAAGCGATAAATAAGCGAACGTGGATAGAACTCTAACAGTCTTCTCACAGTCTAAAGAACTCTGGTGTCGGTTCACTGGGCACAGCGGAGAGTCGCGTCTTCACTCCCTGCCGCGTCAGCAGGAAAACACCTCACGAAGTGGCCCAAAGCGACCCCAGCCTCACACCGTGCGGTCCCGGGACTCTCCGGGCCGCAGCGCCGACCTCCGAGACTGGGAACCCCAGCCCGGCCGTGCGTCCCACCCCTTCCTGGATCCACCACGCTACGCCACGCGCGCGCGCCGCCGGGAGGCTGGGACCCAGGGGGCCCCTAGAGCGCCTGCGCGCACCGTCCAGCCGTTGGCGGCCGCGCGGAGGCTGCCGGGCCGCACCGCGCAGTCGGGAGGGCGACGAGGCCCAGCGGCGTGGCACTCACTTCGATCACTCCGGCTCCCTCCCTGCGAAGGAAAGCACAGGAGAAAAAAAAAGAGAAAGAGAGGGAAAGAAATTGATTGTCGTTGTTGTCACGGGCGAATGGTGCCGCTTTGTTTAAAAAACTAAAGCCCTGGCCGGGTGGCCCAGTTCATTGGAGCGTCCTCAAGACACCAGAAGATTGCGGTTCAATCCCCAGTCTGGCAGCGTATGGGGCGCAACGGATCCATATTTCTCTATCACCCCAATGTCTGTCTGTCGCTCTCAAATCAGTAAATATATACTCGGTTGACTAAAAACTTTCCTGGTGAGAATGAAAATGCTGCAGTTAATTTGGAAAACATTCTGGGACTACATTAAAGGACTAAACAGAGTTACTATATGACCCAACAAATCCAAGCCACATATTACACATTATACATAGATATGAATTTGAAACACATACTCATACAAAAACTTATACATGAATGTTCGTGTTGTTGTCAGCCAAAAAGTAGATAAAATGTAGTATATCCTTACAATGGAGTTATTTGGCCATAAAAACGGATGAGGTGCTAATAATACATGGTAAAACATGGGGATGAAACTTAAAAACACTATGCAAAGCAAAAGGCAGCAGATACATACAGCCAAATATTGTATGATGCTTTCTATATGAAATGTTGAGAATAGGCAAATCTGTACAGAGAGAAGTTAGTTTTCCTTATACATATCTTACACATTTTGTTAGGACTTCTACCTATTTATTGGGGTGGGGAGGAGCTGATGTAAATATTTTAAATTTCAAATTTCACTTTATTGCTGCTATATAAAAAAATTATTTTTATATATTAATCTTGTATCATGCAATCTTGCTATAATCACTTATTAGTTCCAGAACTCTTTAAAGTTCTATTGGATTTTCTACAAAGATATTTATGTCATCTGTAAAGAACAGTTTATTTGATTTGGTATCTAACTGAAGTTTGCTGCTAGGGGATATCTTACTAAAGCAAATTTAGTGTCAGAGTTTAACATCAATGTATCATTAACAAAATAAAATGTTACTGTTGCATTATTACTATCACTGAGGCATAAGAAAAAAATTCACCATGGCAAGGCTATATTAACTAGTATCTAGGAAGAACTGAAAAAAAAAAATCCAACACGAGATAAAATTTGACCATTTGAGTTGGTGTTTCCTTGTACATAAGCCTCTGGATTCCATGAGCTAATAAAACATAACGACACTTAAATACTGACAATACATTGTAGACTTCCTCACAGAGATTTAACTAATACTGAAGTAGAAATATGTTCCCTAATAAAGTGAAAATGATGAAAATGTATTAGAAAAAAAGATGAATCTGTGACATATATTCCTGCAAAGGAGAATTTATTGTAAAAACTCCCAAATCATGTTCGCATGCAAGGTTTCTAAAATCACTGTGTCTGGTTCTTCCAGTTAAGTTGGGTTATGCGGAGTGGTTATTCTTTGTTCCCTCAAGATTCATATGTGATCCACCATTTTCAGGACATTATATGAAAATAACTTTTTAGTATAGGACCCTTTGATTGGCTACTTATTGCTATAAGTATCATGCTGAACTTACACTTCTCTATTGGCTTTTTTCTTGGTGTAACATTGGCTTAAAATATTGCTATATTTCTTTCTGACTTACTTCTGTAAAAGTGGGTATAATGTAGAGACAGTAAAATGAGAAATACTTTTTATGTAGGAAGCCTTTCAATTACTAAGGAATATGTTTAAAGGATTGCAAATGGGTGATTACACAATATTGGTAAGACACCAAAAATGCTAAAAAAATAAAGGACATAAATCTCCAATTGGCCCTGGCTGGGTGGTTTAGTTGGTTAGAGAGTTGCCCTGTACACCAAAAGGTTGTTGTTCGAACCCAGGTCATGGCATGTACTGGAAGCAACCAATTGAGGTTTCTCTCTCACACTGATGTTTCTCTCTAAAATCAATACAACATATCTTTGAGTGGGGATTAAAAAATATCTCCAACTGAAATGTTCTCAGGGATGGTAGAACAATTTCTCTTAGTATTAGGTGAGTAAAAACAAAGTGGAAGTGAAGAAAGCTATTTTTTTATAACAATGAATTCTTTTGAGCATCTGAGCAAAGCTATATAGCATACCCAGCCCTAAATTGATGTTATTTACACACAAAATTTACCATATCACTTCAAGGTAACTCATGCCACCTGAAGCTCACCTATGTATGCTTTAGGGTTTCATTTAATGAACAATAACCTTGGGATACGGAATAATCTAGTAATTTCTATGTGTCCAAATATTTAAATTTTACTTTTCTTCACACACACACACACAAACACACACACAATTCATTTTGCAATGACTGCTGTAACCATCACCAATTTTAATTAAAAATAATGACAGGCATGTAGATGATCATTAATCTTTTTGCTACTTTTATTATACTATGTAAGATTTGTATTTTTTGAGATAAAAACGTTCTATTTTAAATTTGTTCTTAAAAATATACAATATTGCACTTTAATTTTTGGCAGTTTAATTAAGGAGTGGCTGAGTAAAAAAATCATACAAGACACTAGTTTTTATTTTGCTTTATAATAAGCAAAGAGCTTTGTGTAGAAGCAGAACTTGCAGTAGTGCCAAATAAACTAAATATTTACAGTGTTGTTATTAAAGCCTCACCTCTACAGGAAGATTCAGTGTATAAATGCAAATATTATTAATCAAAAAAAGCCCTTGCCCCGTTCTGCTGAACATTTTTAAGCCAAGGGGTATTAGTGTGAAATGCTTTTGATTTCTTTCTCAAGAGAAAATACATGGAAAGAATGCTTGTTCTTGACGCATCTAAACTGGGTCACCAAACTCTTTCATGTTTCCTACATGACTTGAAAATCTCTAAACTAAAAATCAGAATTCCAAGATAAGATTTCTTTTCTTTTTTCTTTTAGTTTTTCTGTAGCTTGTCTCTTACAAGTACACGTTAGTTGGTTTTTAGTATGATTTCAAGCTCAATTTCCAGTACATTTTCTAATATACATAAAACTGGCTAGGCTTCTGTCTGAATTATTTTTAATTTCTGTTACACTGTAGTGAATGAAACTGTATACATTTATATTGATCCAGAATTTGCTACTCTTTTTAATTCCCAATTAGGTAAATAGTCTAGAAAGCTCAGTATTTTTCACATATCAAGAAATTAGGGAGATAGTTTTAAAAAGATATTTGCAAAACTAAATACCAAGATTTAGACATACTTAACAGTATGTTAAACATTCAAAAGACCAAAAAAGAATATAAATAGAATGTATTTGTGATAAATATGTGATGGAGACATTCATTTTGGCACCACCTTAAAAAAACCGCAGCAGTACTTTATCACTCCTCAGATCTTTGGGAATATTTAAAATGTCAACTATTAAATGTTTACTTTTACTCCAGAGGAAAAATAATTCACAAATTTAAATTGGTATTTCAAAAGTAAAGGATTTCCTTTTGTTACTTTGTAATTTGATTGCAGAATGAACAGTTATTCAAAGTGTTAAATAGCAGCCAGTGTGTTAACTTTACTCTTACATTTTAATCCCACCAAGAACTGATTATGGCAAGCAGTGATTTATTATAGACAGATATGGTTTCTTCTTAACCATGTACCAATTGCATAGTTCTGATCAGAGAACAAAGGTCAAAGTAGAGTTACAAAGGCATTAATATATGTTAACTGAACTGAAATAGACTGTTGAAAATCTATCCTGGGTAGATGTTAGTGTAAACTTAGAGGGCAAAAACAGTCATTAGCAAAAAAGTTTTCTTTAAAAATAGGTTAATGCTAAGAACAATAGCTTTTAAAATTTCTGTTTAAAAATAAGCTTAATAAACAAGAATACAAATTTTAATTCAAAACTTAGCTCTTTGAAATGCCCTATTCTCTTGCATACAGCAGAAAATACATTTTTCATAGTTGTTAATGTTACATGTAAAAATGAGGCACTAGTTATACATATTTGAAGATATTCACACAAACAGGAGTTTTCAGTCCCATCTGTACGTAGGCTTATATTTGCTCAACGCTTTCCGGATGTCAAAATATTCATGAAAATAAGTCTTCTGAAGGAGGTGCATAAGAGAAACCAACGAATGCATCATCGGCCTCCAGTACACTGGCATTCACTATAGAATAGTCAGAAGACACACACACAGAATATGGAACTGTTTCTTCTGTAAATGCAGCATCAAAGTTCCTAATGTCATCTGGTCCTGCCTGAAACATCAAAAGAATACTATTATTCACCTCAGTTTTTTTCATTAATTTAGTTCTTCTTTAGAAACCATTTATGAATTTGTATATTTATTCCTGGCAAGTTCGGATGTCTTGTTACTTCATCATGCTTTGAAACATTTTCTGTTTTTATTTACATGAGGTCCTTCTACCAGGTAAAGTTCTTGTTGGCTGGGAGGAGGAGAAGAAAAGGGTGAGGAAGGCTAGTGTAACAGAGTCCTCACCTATGACAATATGAATCTCAGTCCCTGCAATGTACCTCCTTTCTCTCTACCCAACACCTCTAAGTTTAGAAAAGGGGTTCAGGTAGATTTTCAGGATAGTATTTTGTATTTGAGCTTCCATTAAATGCCTTCTCAATTCTGGGTAGGTGAAGCCTTTTAATGAAGGAATGATGGGGCTATTAGTAAAATTGTGAAGGCTGACTCTTGTGCCACAGAGGTCATTAAACATTCAGCTATGACATCACCCTTAGCTCTAAAGGCCCAAGGAGACCAGGAAACGGGAATGAAGCATGGTGTCTGCTTAGGCACAAAGGCAGTGGTTCTTAATTGTTTACAAATCTGATACAAGCAAATGGCCTATGCCTTTGCAATGTCTTTACAGATAAAAATTGGTTTACAAATTCAGGTGACTCATGGTTAAAGCCCGACCCTGAGGCTGTAGTTAGCTCTACTCTAAGAAAAAGGGAAGCTTTAAAATGTTCAAGTCACCAAGCCTAACCAAGGTGGACAGATAGGGATTCAACGCAGATATTATAAGCTAAGGATATAGTTAGCCTGGCAGATCTACCAACAGCAGAGCAGAGACCAGGGAAACCCAGAATGGCTCTATCCTTCTATATGAGAAATACCCCCGGAGAGGAAAATGAATGCAAGAAATTATGTATAAAATGTCATCAAATTCTTATATCTAACCCTAGAAAGCATGGACTGCGGAATAAGACTAAGGTTTGAATTCTGGCTATTAAAATTTCTAGCTATAGTTTTTTATATAAACTACCCTATCTCTGTGAGCTTAGCTCCTCTTCTGTAAAATAAGAATACTGTCACCCATCTTTTAAATTGTGAGAATCTGATGCATTAACACATAAAATTCCCAGAATCTGACGTACAGAAGGTACTTAAAAAAAGGATGACAAATGTTCTTTTACCTGACTTTATAAATATTTTGAGAATGCCCTTACGGCTTACGGCTAGTACTGACAGAGATAATACTATATTTCTTATGTTAAGAGTGAGGGAGGGCTCTGTCCTCCAAGTGCTCAAACTCTAGTTCTGCAACTTTAACTAAACTGTGGGCAAGTTGCTTAATCTTTTCTGTGCCTAAGTTCACTCATCAGTATTATGTGTAAAAGAGCAGCATTATTTCACAAAGTTAAGTAAAGGATACAAGTACTGAGAACAGTGGGTGAGAAGATCTCCTGTATCCTACTATAGCTAACCTTTTGATCTTTGTTAATTTGTTAGGTGAAAAATAGTAACTTGTTAGGGTTTTATTTTGCATTTCTTCAATTGTCAGTCAGTTTGAACATCTTTTCATATATTTAAAAGTCACCTGTATTTATTTTTTTGTAATTTTGTGTCTTTTATCCACGTTTCTACTGGTTGTAGGTCTTTTTTTCTGATTGACTTATAAAAATGCCTTATGTACTAAGGAAATTTTCCCCAGTTTGTTCTTTGCAGTATTTTGTTTTCATGCAGAGGTTTCTAAATTTTATATGGTCAAATTTACCAATTTTTTCTCTTAAGGCTTCTCAGTAGTGGGTCTTGCTTTAAAAAGTTTAATTAATTAGTCACAGAAGGGCAGGGGTCCAAGCCTGGAGGTATCTGACTCCGAAGTCAACATTGCTTCCATTTCCAGTGCTGCTTAGGAGTCCCTAACTCTTAATGTGCCTGATGACACATTTATTTGAGAGTAACTAAACTCAGTAGTACTCTCAATATAAAGAGAAAAAGACCAAAATTGTACTTTTGAGTCATGTCTAAAAATAGTCACTCCTCGATGAGCTATATGAAATGAGTCAATCACAAATCTACAAATACTGTTATGTTTACACGTGTATATCACACCTATTAACACCAGCGATGAGCTATGCACTAAAGCTGACCTTTAATGAAATATGAGTAGGCTAAATAATACTTTCCTGAAGTGATACAAAATATGAGTAAACTAAATAATACTTTCCTGCATTACTTTACTAAAAAAAAGGATTTCAAGAGTTTCACAGCAACACCAAAAAACTTTAAATAAAAGTAAAGCAAATCTACCTGTAATCACAGAACCCCAAATTCATCTTGCTTTATAGTCTCTTCTAGTCCTTATGTTATTTTTACTGTAATCATAAGTCTCAAAAATTATAATTACCATGTTTTCATTTAACATTAAAAGGTTTTCCAAGTATCTACTTATTTTTATATTTATTATCATTAGCTTAACATGAAATGGCAATAGACCATACAAAAGCATGGAAGGAATAATAACTTTGGAATCAGGCGCCGATTTGAATCCTTGCTCTGCTACTTTTTACTCCAGCTATGTGACGTCTTTGAATTTCCAAATATAAAACAAGTATGTGTAAGAATAGTAACAGTCGTAATTGGTAGCTTATTTGAGGAGTAAGTTACATACTGTAACACATAAAAAGTATACATGTTTATATACATGAAGCTATCAATAGTAACATCATTACAGACCCAATGATTAATAACAATTTCCCTACTGTTACATATTTATTTCCCAAAATTTTCAATTTGTTAATATTGTACATAGGTCTTTGATGCAGCTTTTCTGCGTTACAATAAAAATTATTTTTAGGAAAAATGTTTCTATCAGTAGACTGAACAAGTCAAGCTAACATAAACATTTTTATGATGCTGTCTTACTGTTTTCCAAAAATGATGTAACAATTTACACTACCATTAATAATGTTTGCCTGTACCTGGTTTTTATCAATCTAGAAAAAACTGCACTGGTGTTATTTAAAATATTTGTTGATTTACAGGTATGAAAATAATACCTCATAGTTACTTTAATTTTCATCTTCTTTTTAACCTATTGAGCTCATCTTTTTCTTATTCATGCTCAAAGAAACACTTCACAGCTACTGTACTGGAAAAGATTTTTATCGGTGTAACATAACTATAATCTTTCTGGTCATCTTGAATTTACCAGTTGTACGAGACAACCCTAAGTGACATATTTCACAAATATTGACATCCTGATTCAATTTCATTCAGGTTAGGTTTTGAGATCTTTGCTAATATTATGATGAGCTACAGTTGTACATTTTACAGTTTTAGAAGGAAGAACTTAGATATGTACTTACCACATTAGGGTTAAACGGTGGTGGAATCTTCTTCTGTACAAGGTCAGTCCAACTGAGTGATTCAAAAAAGGGATGATTCTGAATTTCAAGCTAGATTAAAGAAATATATATATATATTTTAAACTAAGGCTGAAGAATATATTAAGTACTCACTGAAGAATTTTATGAAGCCAAACCATTAACTTGGTCCCTCAATAATTCTTTTCAGATACCTGTTTATGTTTATTCATGTGGCAAAATGGTACAGCAGAAACACTACATGAGCAGGCATGAAAGATGTATATCCTCTTCACTATCAGTTGCTTTATAAGTAAAATGGAGTTGACATTTCTGCCCTAGATACTTAATGAGTTGTTTTAAGGGTAAATGGGGACTATAAAAATAAGAGTGGTACAAAAAGATGAGAGTTCTACATAGATACAAAGAATTATTATCTGAATGGGGGAGGTAAGAAGAAGTTAGGCAAGAGAGGTTTACACAGTGGGGCAGAGGTAAAATCAAGATGATGAGCCCTACTTCCCAAGAGTATTCCATTCTGGGTGCTACCATCAAAAGTTGGCACAGAACTGATTCCAGCTTTTTTCCCCCTGAAAGATGCCATGAAAATGTGTAAGTAGGATCCAACCTAGAGGTGGCTTTAAAAAGCCTTCTTAGAGAAAGTCATGCCTCACCAGAATTCTGAAAGATGAGTAAGAATCAGCTAGACAAAAGACTGCGGTGTGTGCGATACAAAACAAAAAGCAATGAACAAAGGAACAAACAAAACAAACTCACAGACACAGAATACAGAAGGCTGGTTACCAGAGGGGGAAGGGAGTAGGGGAGAATGAAGAGGAGAAAAGGGTCAAATATGCAGTGATAAAGGGAGACTAGACTTTGGGTGGTAAACACACAATGCAATATACAAATAATGTACCATAGAACTGTACACTTGAAACTTACATAATCTTATTAACCAATGTCACCCCAATACATCAAAAACAAAAAGAATGAGGAGAGAACATTCCAAGCAGAATACGAAGGCGCTGAAGTGGCAAAGAGCTTGGTCTGGTCAAGAAAATAAGAGGCCAGTATGGTTACAGTACAGGGAAAAATGGGGGCTGGCACACAAGGTGAAGCTCAAAAGATAAATGAGCCACATCATATGGGCCTACTTAGGAATTTTTAAATTTTATTCTAGTGTTATAGGAAGCCATCAGAGTTTTAGTTAGGGGAATGTCTCAAATGTGGGGGATTTTTTGGTTTGTTTTTTTAAGACCACTCTGACTGTAAAGGGTAATGGACTAGAGAGTCCTAACCAGGTTTCAAAACAAGCTCCTGTGTGGCCAAAGAAAAGACGAGAACGCTAGGAAATGAGGAGTAGCAGGGGGTGTAGAGACAAGTGTCTGGGTGTGGGAAAGATTTAGGGAGGCAAACGCATCAGGATCTGGTCGTCTGTTGCATATGGAAGTAAGGAAGAGAGAAGCGCCAGGAAGGATGCAGAGCACAGGAGGCAAAACAGGTGAAGCGGAAAAGGACAGGAACCATGTGATTTCACTAGTGCCTGGGATATAAGAAGGAAAGCAACGAACGAACAAACAAAACAAACAAAAAACTAAAAACTTCAGAGACACAGAAAACAGTACAGTATGGTTACCAGGGGGCAAAGTTCGGTGCGGGGAGGTTGAAGAGGGTAAAGGGGTAGAATACATGGTGACAGAAGGAGACTAAAGCTTTAGTGGTGAGCACACAATGTAATATACAAATGATGTATTATAGAACTGTATAATACTTGAATTTTATGTAATCTTATTAACCAATGTCATCCCAATAAATTTAATAAAAATATTTGAAAGCAGTGTTAAGAAAGAATTATTTAATATATTAAATTTGCAGTCATATGAGAATATTATAAGAGATATAGAAAAGATAGATCTCCAGGAAAAATGATAAAAGCAGGTATAGAACAGAGTATTTTGTACTCTCACTTGTATAAAAAATAAATAAAAGCTGGTCGGGAAGGCATGGGAATTTGCTGAGAGGGTAAAAAATAGAAAAAAATATTGATGGTGATGACTGCTGGAGAATGAGATAGGGACTTGGGACAGGTTACATTTTTCATGTGTATTCTGAAAAAATTTTTGAATTTTTACACGTACTTTCTTAACAAAAATATCAGTAAATACATATATATAACAAACAAACAAACAAAAAGAATGACTCTCAGATTCCTGACCTGGGGATCACAGAATGAAGACAGCACACGTGCAATTGTGAACACGCTGTGTTTGAGTATTCTCAAGAAATCCAAGGGGTGGTGATGAACAGGCAAACGTATTATGAATCCAGAGTTCTGAAGAGAGCTCTGGACTGAAGATAAAAATGTGTGAGACAAAGACATACAAGTAACCAAAGCCACAGGAAACAGTGAGATTGTTCAGGACGACAGCACAGTAGAAGAAAAGAGGCTTTAGGACAACCACAAAGACCTGCAACACTTTAAACAGGCTGAAGAGGAGGAGCTCACACTGGAGATTATGGAGGAGGGCCTAGAAACATGGAAAGGAAAGTAGTTATTTTGTGGTAAATTGAGAAATGAGATTGGGAAAGGAAGAAGGCATATAGAAACTTCCAACAAATTTGGCTATGAAGGGAAAAAAAAGTATTACCCTGCAGTATCAACTCCACTGGGTTGAGGGTTTTTCATTTGTTTTAAGAAGCAGGAGACTTGATAAGGTTTAATTATTGATTGGAAGGAACTAGAACAAAAGAGGGCAGTTATCTATGCAGAAAGAAAAGCTTGTATAGGATTTCCTACAAGGGGTTGGGATCGAGCACAGGCAGAAACTGACTCTGTCCACTATAATAGGAAGTAGGAAATGACCGGAGCACGGTGCCTGTAGGTCTGCAAACTTGATAGCAAGAAGCTGAGTTAGTTCTGCTCTACTGATCCTATTTTCCCTATAAGATAAAAGGCAAAACCATCTGCATAAAGTGAAGTAGAAAAGGAATCTGGAAATCTGGGGAGAAGGTCTGAGAAAGTTAATACAGAGGGCAGGACAGGAAGCTGGAGAAAGACAGAAGCTCTCCCAGGCAGTGGTGAAGCACAGAGAGATTAATGAGTATGACTTCACAGGGCTTCTAACAGGCCTATGTGATACTGTGATTTATAGTATGAAATACATATATGTTGGATCTTCATCCCTTTCTGGCACAGAGCTCCCAAACACCCTGGAATTTCTTAAGTGATGAAAGTAATAGTAGTGTCTCTTGTTAATTAGGTGACTTTTGGGCCCCTCCCAAAGATAGGGGCTGGTTGCTAGAGAACCAACCATGTGATTAGAAAGTTAAAACTTGAAGTTCCAAACTCCCCTCCAAATCTTTGGGGATAGGAAACAGGCTTAAAGTTGAATCAATTGCCAAAGGCCAATAACTTAGTTAATTATCACTGTGTAATGAATCCTCCATAAAAACCCAAAAGAACATTTCATCTGTCTTTTATCAGAGAGCTTCCACAGCGGTGAACAAGAATGTTTCATTCACCATGCCACCTTGTAGGCCCCAAGCTCCACGAGGACAGGAGCTCCTTTGTCTGGGACCTTGCCTTACGCATCTCTTCACCTGGCTGTTGATTTATATCATTTGTAGTAAATTGGTAATCTAGTAAGTAAATGTGTTTTCTTGAATTCTGTGAGCTGTTCTAGCACATTAATCGAACTCAAAGAGGGGGTCGTGGGAATCTCTGATTTATAGCCAGTGTATCAGAAGCATAAGGTAACAGCCTGGGCCTGCGGCTGGTAAGTAAAATAAAGGGCAGTCTCGTGGGACTGAGCCGTTTGCTTATGGAAGCTGATTCTATCTCTGAGTAGTGTCAGAATTAACACTATCAATTCTGGTGTCTGAGGACTGCTTGTTGATGTGGGGAAGCCTCCGCGTATACACACACTGAAACTGGTACCAGAACCTCTTTAGTTTTAATGCTGGTTTCCAGTAGCAAATCCTTTGGAGTAAAAAACACTTAACTAAGGTATATTTACCAAGTTTCCCACCATTGTATTTAGTTTTAATTTGTGTGACAAGTTTCACTTTACAAAGTGTTTCCTCCTATTAGATTCTTTTTAAACATTGCAATGTTTCTATATTAATTTCTGCTAGAATCATAGATATCTCTTCCTTCGTGTCTCCTCCCCAAAGGACCAAAAATGCCTCTTGAATGGCTATAAACATCTCACTATAAACACATAATTAAAAACTATCACCTTACTGGTGTGTGTCTCAAGATTGCCTGTTAGTACAGACACACAGACAAACACACACACATTTGAACTGGGTCCAGAAACCCTTTTTAGGTCAGTTGTGGAACTTCTTCAGCAATGTACAGCAGCCCAGAGATGACAATTTGATTCATGCATGACTGTGATTTCTGAATTCAATAATAGGACCAGGGGGCAGGGAGGTGTGAAGTGTTAGCCAGACTGGCTGAAACAAAGGGTTGTGGAATCCAAGCGGGATAGAGCACTGTTGACAGAGCCGCCCGCTGACCTGGGGAGCGTGGGAGGGGAAAATCAGTACCAGACAAGTTTTTTATTCATAGCTCAAGTTCAAGATTGATAAACAGCCCCCAAGACTTTCTGAGAAATTTATATGAACTTAAAAGTCATTGTTCCTCAATGGTTAATGAATACTTACACACTAGCACTGGTAACTACGTTAGCAACTTAATTACCCTGCTTTTTCAAAAAAGCAAACCCGCAGATTCCATAATTATCTCAAGGAAGTATCACCAAATTCTCAGAAAAAAAGGTGATTTAATGTTCAAGGCTAAGTGCATTGCCTCATGCAGTCAGGTAGCACTTAAATTCTTGTTAAACCACATGACCTAAAAGTTCAGGTAATCAAAAAATGCATGCCACAATTTTTTTTAAAAGAAAGGAGAAGAAAAAAATTCTAATAAATAAAAATCAAAGAAATAACAGTGTGAAAGCTGGATGTGAAAGATGAAGAGGAGAGGGTCAAACTGTCATGGATGCATGTGCAACTGCTTAAATTCTGGACAGGTCTATATATAGAAACAGTGGTGAAAATTGTTGGAACAAGTTATGCATTTTCATGGTGCTCTTTCTTAAGAACTGTATTTATCCCACTAAATAACACATAAAACAAGGCTTTATCTTCAAATTATAAATAAGCTTAAATAAAGCAGGAAAAATATACATACAAAGTCTTCTTTGGCACCAAGCCGATTTTGTCTGTCTTTTTCTAGAAGTTCTTCCAGAATGGACCAGGCTGTGAGGCTCACTCCTGGCCTCAGATTTAGGGGCTTGTGAAGAATGTTGTCATACATTTCAGCAACATCTCGGCAATAAAAAGGAGGCTGAACAAATAAAACAAAATAAAGCTGGCGTTAACTGAACTCTGCCAAAATGTCTGGGTTAAAATAGTTGGATTTGGCCTTGATCTACAAGGAGCAAACTGGGTCTGGACAACTGCAGATACGCACAGCCCTCTGTGGGTGTGCATATCTGCAGTGTGGCAGCCTCCTGATGGGAAGGGATTCTAAAACCCAGCAGACTAGAGCTTATGCATGTTCATGGAATGATTTAGGGCCAAACTGTTCAATAATATCTTGTAGATAGGTGCCAATTATGTAAAATTTGCAATAGTATCTGTTTTAAAGAAAAAAACCCACCAGCCTCATCATAGGCTTAATGATAGAATTACTGGAAATAGAGATCCAACATTAAATAATTTCTTGAGACTTGGGAATAACTAATTAAAACAGAGATTTCCAGTTAAGATGGAGACTTGAAGTACGTGCTCCTTCTTCTTTTCTTCTCTGTGAAAAGAAAAGCTTTAATTTTTACTTTTTATACTGTAGCTGTATTTTAATATAGTGAATATAAGTCTCATCAATGAAGTATATGTTTCAAATGTTCCATTTTGGATCAACTGTATTTTATACACAATGATAACATTTTATACTTTCAAAGTCGTCTAAAGAAATTCTAAGGATTCAGAAATCAGGATGGCAAATATCCGGCACTTACGCGAAAGCATGGTGTAAAGCGGTTATCAGGTGTTCTAAGCCGCTGGTGTAACCAGAAAACTAGATCTATTAACAAGCAGATCGTGACCAAGTGCAAAGAAAGGAAAGTGTTGGAGGTCAGGAGAACCTGTCATTCAAACTTAGCAACATGAGACAAATGCTCCTAAATGTACTTAATGTGCTGAATTTCACTGAGAGCTCCCCAGTTTTCAGGGAGGAAACCCCCCCCCCAAAACAGAACAGAACAAAATAACAAGCCCCAGCTCAGGTCTCAGCTGTCAGTGGTATTTAGTTTAGTGGGGGCAGCATGGTGGGGTTGGGGGTAGGGATGAGGGAGGGAATGGTTGGGGATGATTGGATGGTTCCCAGCTTGAGCCTGCTGGGCACTCATGGGACCACAAAGGGAGCCTAGACAAGATTCCAAATATTTCAAAAAGTCTGTATAAAAGCATATATTATTCCTTTAAGGATATGTAAGCTAACTAAAATGCCTAAATTGTTTGCTTTTGGTTGGAGTTTTAACTCAATGTAGTCAAACAAATGTACTCACATTAATCAGAAGCTCTGGGTGGCCTTATGTGTGTTTAATAAAAACTGGGGAAACATTACACAGTAAATATCACTTTTCTTTAATGAAATCTTAAGACATGGTATATATGATGAATGGAAGAGAGGGTTGGTTCCCACTGATGGAAAAAGTTGGAGCACTAGTGCATTAATTAAATCCTATAAAAACAAAATACATGGTAAAACTCAAAAGGCATTATCTTCTAATAAACACAAAAATCTTTTTTCTTTCCATTTTTTTGAAATTATAATGATGACAGATAAACTAAATGAAAGTGGGTAATTTTAACGTTACAACTATGTGTCTGTTTCTGAAGGAAATGAAGGAGGGAAGGGAATACCTGAAGTAATTAGTGTGACAGAGAAAAATTATATTTAAAAGTTGGAGAGAAACGAAAAGTTTTTCTTTTTGTGTATGCATGGTTTTGGGTTCATTTTTCTTTTTACCAGGTTACTACTGCTCTGTTAGTGTTATCTAAGTGTCCACAAGGTTATTAAAAGAGAAACAGAAAAAAGAGAAAAGAGAAAATGCAAGTCAATTATAAATATGTTGGAAAAATAATGAAAGAGCGGAAGTACATACCAATCCGTACAGCATTTCATACAGAACAGCACCAAGGCACCACCAGTCTACTGTATTGTCATAGGGCTGTTTTCTGATTACTTCAGGAGCAAGGTACTATAGAAAAGATTAAATATTGGAACAACTCAATAAACCAGACAAAATTTAGGAATAATTGAGAAATTTAACACATGTTAGGTGTTACTATCACACTAAAAACATATCTAGATTTTCCATTGGTTGGGTATTTTCATTTTATATTAGTGATTCTTCAAAATCCATTGGGATACTCTTCAAAATACTCCTATTCAGACATTTCCCCCAGAATCTGTGATGCAGTTAAGACAAACAGAAGAGGGCAGCAAATGCAGGATCTGTAATACGAAGTTGTAAAGCAGGTATTATATTTTGTGGGGGAAAAGTCTTTTGTAAGATTAATTTATCGAGGAAAATCCTTTAGTAATTATTGATGATTGCTTCCCCGAAGAAAGAATTCCTAATGTGGCAATTAAAATTCATTTTTTCTTTTCAATGAAAGAAAAAGGAATGAATTGCATTCTTCTTAGGAAATTACAACTGTCATTCTGACATATTATTTAGAAATGTGAAGTTATTAGACAGCTATTTACATTTTAACTTGTAAAATACTTAAACTAATCACCATTTCACACACTAAAATGGTAAATTTGAATTACAGATTCCAAAAAATGTATTTTCTCTTTCCATATGAAGTAATGAAATAATTCCTTCTTAAGCCTTGTTATGTGCTCCAAAAAAATGGCAAAATAAATTAAAAGGGTTTAATAATTTCTGATCACATTTAGACTTAGATGACAAAGAAAAAAACACCTTTGTTTGCTTTCTAAAAACTACAGGACTTAATTATTTTGTTAACTATGAAATGAATACAGTCACAAAAAATGTTTCTTCAGATATAAACCAAAGTAGAATGGTTACAAATATACACAAAAACTAGGGTCAAAAAAAAAACACACACATTTAAAGTAAATATTGTTACTTATAGGTACTTTTAATTAAGTTTATGATCTTCATTACAAGTCTTATGTGAGCTATTTTATCACACATTTTCAACAATATTTGCCATTACCTTACAATAATGATAAAATACTACCTGGTTCCTAAGATCACTATAATTACATTAAAATTAGGACAGTTTTAAGTAAACTCAATGTATGTGTGTGTGTGAGTATGAGAGAGAGAGAGAGAGAGAGAGAGAGGAAATAAAAAGGGCTTAACATAAATGGTAAGGATTATTTTATTGTCTCCAACAGAACAGTGATACATTCCTGCTAGCTAACATGATGAGAGAATCGGATGTTTGGGTTAATAAATTCTGATTTGGGAGTTTTATCCCACCTCCACTGTCATATTTTCTTCTATTAAATAAACATTTAATTTTACTATGAAATATTTAACCATACATAAAAATAGTAAAATATAATAGAAACCAATAAAGCTGCCACCTAAATATAGGCAATGTCAATCTTTTGCCCTATTTGCTTTAACTTATTTTTTTTTAAAAGTTTTGTTAAGATAGTCACAAACCATGTAATTCACCCATTTAAAGTGTACAACTCAGTAGCTTTTAATACATTCAGAATTGTAAAAAGATTACTACAATTTTAGGACATTTTTATAACTAATTTGTGATTTTATTTTTAAGCATTAGAAATATAATCAAACGCTTAAAGACGTCTAAGGTAAACTTTTAACATTAAAAATGAGTGTAATTTATATCTTTGTTGGGTTATCTGGTGGTATCTCACAATTACAGTTAAAAATACGAACTATCAATAAACTTTAAATGTTCAAAGGGATGATTATCAGATATTTCCAATTGGTGGAAGCTGAAATGGTAATTTTTATTCTACTTTTCTGATTCCAAATTTTGTATAGCAATTTGTGACTAAATTCTTCATTTAAACTTGATTATGTGAATGACAAATGAGACCTATTTCTTACCTCTGGTGTTCCACAAAATGTTGTTGTGGTGTCAGAAATAGCAATTCCTTCTTTACAAAGCCCAAAATCTGTTAAGACAACATGTCCCTGAGAAATACAGGGGCAGTAAGATAAAACAATGCATGAACATAAACTGACAATTTTAAAAACCATTTTATTTTGAAATAATTATAGACCCAAAGGCAAACTGCAAAAATAGTAAATTGAGTTCCACGTATCCCTCACCCAGCTTCCCCCAGTGCTGACATCTTACATAACTATAGTGCAATATCAAAATTGGGAAACTGACATCATATGATATTGTTAACCAGACTGGCAACCTTATTCAGTTCTCACTGTTTTGTACATGCCTGCATTTGTGTTTGTAAGTATGTGTAGTCCTATGGAATAGAGATGCACAGATTCACAGACCTATTACTACAATCAACACAGAACTATCCATCATCCCCAAGGAGCTACCCTGGTGGCACCCATTTATCTGTGCACTCCCCTACTCCCTCGGTCCCTGTGCCATTGCAACCACTAATATGACCTCATCTCTAGAGTTTTGTCCTTTCGAGGATGTTATATAAAATGGAATTACACAGTGTGGAGCCTTTGAGGCTTTTTTCCCACTAAGCATAACGACAACAAAAATTGAGAACTAGACTTTTAAAAGACAATACTTACTACTGAATCCAAAAGAATATTTTCTGGTTTCAAGTCTCTATCAAATTAAAAAAAAATAAAGAAAAGCAAACCTGAATATTAGCTGAAATAAAATAACAAAAAGACATTTTTACAAGTAATATTTTTAAAACTTACCTATACACTATTTTGATGGAGTGCAAGTAGCCCAGTGCACTGGCAATTTCAGCAGCATAAAACCTTGCTCTGTGTTCAGGAAAAGACCGTTCTCTTTGTAAGTGAAAGAACAGCTATAAAATGAAAAAAAAAAAAAAGAATATTAAGATAATTTACACACAGAGTGATACAAATAGATTCTATAAATACAAAAACAGGATTTGTTTTTGTTACTTTAAATGTGAGATAAAAAGGTACCAAAGCACAGAACTGTGACTCTCCCTCGTCTATGTCCCCAACCTAGCAATCACTGTCTCTCTTCAACCACACACCTTTCCATACTGTTGCTAACTTACTCATTTCCCATTTGCCCCTCAGTCCTCACCACTCCAGGCAATCACTCTGGAAAAGGCTAATGGTCTTGACATTGCCATGTAGTTACAATATCTTACTGGACCTATTTTGACTGTTCTTTCCTTTGGAAAAACATCAAATGCCATTCAGAGTTGGAAGCTAGTGGCGGGCAGACCAAATATAATCCATGGATAGAATTTGTTTGTGTGAAATCCTATTTTTAGAAAAATCTAAATTAATTGGTAACATAAAATCTAGGAAAAGCTTTTGGTAAAAATTCATATCTTGGTGTCTTTTGAAAAAAAAAAGAGGGCAGGGGCAGGGGGCAAGCTCTGTACCAAGAGCCGAAATTCCAATGTGGAAGCATCTGGCTAGAGCAAAGTGGCAGCTGGACCCTCCAGTTCATTTCTTATACCTCCTAATTCTGAATTTATTTTTTATAACCTATCCATCCTTTATTCATTAGGTTACCTGCCTGGGTGAAGTTTGCTCGACCTACTTAAGTTCCTTGGCTTCTACGCACAATGATCTCTCCCCAGATCTCCTTCTACCTTAGGAGTTCATTTCCTCTCCTTTCTGGCTCCTTACACTGCAGGGTTTAACACAGTTTCTGTACTGGGGTTCTCCACTATTATCCTTTCTATGCAGACCCTGTCCAGATAACCTAATCCATTCTAAAGACTTCAAACACCACCTCTGTGTTGATGTCTTCCACGTGGACAGCTCCAGCCCAGAACAGAGCTCTGCTCACTACGAAGACCTGATACTCTTTTTGGAGTATTTCCTAAGCCAATAAATTCAACTTTTCTTCTCCTACTGACTGCTGCTGCTGTTGTATCTCCCCTTTAGTGACATCACTTTCTGCCTGGGCCTCTAAGCCATGGGAGGCAACATGACACGGGAATAAATCAGGTTTTATAGCTGATCAGATTCGGGCTCTTCCCTTTTTGTGTGCAATTTATTTAGCTTCTCTGATTTTCAAAGATTGCTCAAAATTTTTTTCTTAACCTCCCCTGAAAGGTAAGGGTGAAAACCAGTTATACCAGATCCTGACAGAATAGATAAACAGGGGTTGAGCTGGGACTCATCTATACTGCCCCTTTACTCTTAGCCCCTGCATCCAACCCAGGAAAAAAAATTCTTGTTTTTATTTTTAATCATTTCAGAAATATTTCTTCCTTTTTATTCCTATCATTGTATTTACTAGCTGTAGCATACACCACTATAATATTCATATTTAGATATTATATATTATATAATTATATATTATATTTAATGATCTTCTGATCACATCTGTTCAATATAATACTAACAAAAACTACCCCTTGTGAAAAGCTGACCATTCACTAGCAAGAGCTAACACTGACCGCCTGCTAAATCAAAGGCGCTACCCTAAGGACTCTGCATGCTTGTGTTATTTAATCCGCCTGACAACTTTGAGGAAAGAAATTAATGAGGAAGCTGAGGCTCAGATGGGCTTGCTTATATGCCCAGTGTCATAAAACATTTGTTTATACTCTACCTAGCTCCAAAACAGATCTGAAGTAGTATACAATAATATCACACGTCAAGGTTAAAATGTCAGTATCAATATTGGGAGGAAATAAAAATAATAATAATAGGGAACATATAATGAAATTACACTCCTTCCATCTCTACCTTTTCTCCTTGTCTTTATTCCTCTTCTACTTATTGCCCCATTCAATTGCTCTGTCACGCACCTCAACATTCTATTTCATTCACCCCCCATCTCAGCCAAGCATGTCTTTTAGAAGACAAGCCCACCTCTCTCCTCCTTTGCCACTCAGTTTATGAACAGGTTACTGTGTAAAAAGAACTCAGAAGCAAAGTCTCAAAGCAGGAAACCTGAAACGCCTTGCATGACATTTCAAAGATACTGAATGGTGCTTAAGTCTCAGTTCAATCCAGGGCCTAACACTTACTAGAACACTGTGACACTGAGAAAGTGACTTGGCCTTTCTGAGCTTTAATTTCCTTATCTATAATACGGGTATAAGAGTGATTATCTAAAAGAGTTGTGATGATTCATTGAAATAATGCATGCAAAAGAATTACAAAGTACCAGGCCCTCAATAAATTCTCATTACATGTCAGCACTGACAAACACACAAAATAAAATGACCAATTTCTAGGTGGGAATAATGCGCAGTCATCTCTCTATCTGAATCAGGGTGCCTGGGGATTCATAATCTTGCTTCTATGTTGAGTAGTTATAAGGTACTTTTGTCATAGATGGGGGGGTGGAATAATAATTCTTTTTATGATCTTTCCCCAAATGATCTAGGTGTGCTTGATTACCTTTCAGTTTTATAGACTAGAAACTGGTCTTCCTTCTAGTTTCTTTATTCTGCAGTTAGGTGTACTATAGTAAGACTGAAAAATTCTTTTCCTCTCTTTCTGCTTTGGGACTAGGGGATGGAAGATCCTTTTGTAAAGATATGAAAATACCTGTCAGTTAAAATAATTTTTAGAGATATTCACAGGTCAGAGATCGAACAATCAGAATGGTGTGAGAATTGAGAAGCAGAGGAATAGGCGGTGGCCAGCTGTCTAGGTTCTGGAAACAGATTGCCTGAGTTCAATTCCTGGCTCCGATACTTACTATCCTATGACTTGAGCAAGTTATCTAACTTCTCTGGGCTCAGTTTCTCTGTTTTATATAATAAAATTGTTTTGAAGATAAAATGATACCTACAAACAGCCAGAGTGCTAAGCCTGTAAGTATATTCGATACCTGTTAACTACAATTGTTATTATAATAGCATTTCCCAAAATATATTTCAAGATCTTTTGGATTCAGAGTTTTGGGGAATATTATTAACAGACTTGGTTCAAACAAAAAAGAGACTACGTAGTAAAAAAATTTTTTTAAAGAAATCCTAGCTTTCTTTAAGGCCAAACTGCTCAAACTCTTTAACATGCTGAAACATATTGTGAATCACCAAGAAACACATTGTTAATCACCAATGGGATATAACATGAAACACTTTCCAAACTGACTTCACCACAGAACCCCTTATTAGAAAATCACCTCATCTGACTAACAGTTCACACATTTTTAGAAAATTATGAAACAATAATTATCTAAATTACAAATCACGTTTTACTGTAATGTTTTAGTAAATTATTCTTGCTATATAGCACAATGACAAAACTACCCATGAAGTCTGTAGCTTCATACTAAAGTTCTTTATGAACCTTCCCACCTATACCATAGTGGATTTAAGACGAGCTTTGTGTTACACATTTCACATCTTGCATTGTGCTTATTGGCCATCACCTTAAATAGTACTGCTACTCAGGAAATAGCTGTTGATGCTGAACCTGGACTACCCTTCCAAAAATGTATAAGGAAAGGAAAACTCTGGCTTTATTCTATTTTTTTAAACAGTATCAATATTAGAAAACTAATTATAAAACTCACCTCCCCTCCGTTAACAAAATCCAGAACAAAATAAAGCTTTTCAGTTGTTTGGAAAGAATAATGTAATCCAACCAAAAATGGATGTTTCACATTTTTCAAGAGCACATTACGTTCAGCCATAATATGTTTTTGCTGTAATAAAAGGGTAAAGGATCAACTTGTATTATACACCACAAAACAATTCTGTTAATTGAGAAAAGGAGCTTAGGAGAAACAAAGCTCTTTTATTTCACCTCTCTTCTGTTGAGAACTATTTTTTTCTGTAATACTTTGACAGCATAAAATTTTCCATCCAGCTTCCGTTTTGCAAGAAGAACCTGTTGTAATTAAAGATTGTGCATAGTATTAGAAATTTCAATATTTTGATGGGAATAATTCATTTGTCTATAAATTTTTTTAAAAGTCTCCAAGACATCTAGATAATATAATTATGTTTTTGTTTTGAAAACTGAAAACTACTAAATTTATTTCTATAAATCCACTTTTCCTTAAGTATGTTAATAAAACAAAAAAGATTGTTGATCATTTGAATAGCCAGGTACCATTTCTTCGTGTGATATTTAAGATTTTTATTAAATTTAAGTACCCAAATCTAGACTGTTTGATATCTTTGGTCCTATGTGTGTGCACGCATGCCATCCCTGAGTCCTGAAAAGTGCCCTTAGAAAATATTAAGGCTATAAACTTCATGGCTACATAAAAAAGGAGAAGAAACTGGTTTTAGGTAATCAAAACGAATTTTTGCTTTAACTTTTAGGTTTCTCTTATAGTTTTTGAATTTAGAAGAGTTCAGAGAAAGAAGTACCATGGATAGTTGACTTTTTAAAATGGGCTGGGTTGCATGCACTTTCAAGGAGCTGAAGAAACTTAAGAGGATTCTGCCTCCGAAAAAAAGGTAGACATATACTCAAGGTTTTGCTTCCCCCCCACCATTATATTGGTAGATTTGGGGGACAGACAGATGGTTAAGAAACAAACGTGCAAATAGAAAGTGAAACCAAGACCACTCATCACTGGAGACAAGTTTAGAATAAATGTTATTGCCATTACTTAGTTTAACTTATAATTTTTCTATTCTTCAAACACAATATGAATTTGCACTTGTCTGCTTTTCCTTCTTTTTGCGTGTTCTGCTTTTCTTTGCTTTGCTGCAGTTTGTTGGTTTCTAATCATTTTGCAAGATTTTAAATTTTTATTAAACCTAAGTAAAATAACTCATAACTCATTACAGTCCAGTCCATTATTACAAAATGAACACATTATGTAACTGCCATCCATGTCAAAAAATAAAACATTTTGGGTAGCCTGAAGCCCCTCTTTTGCCCCATTCCAGAAACTACTCATCCCTGCCTTCCTCAAAAGTATCTCAACTTGCAATACACAGGTAATTTTTATCATTTTTTAAATTTTATGTAATTAGAATCATATAGCCAAAGTTGTCTCTGCTTGACTTCTTTCACTCTAAATTATCTAATATGTATCCAAGCTGTGGCATGTTGTATAGTTTTAGTATTTTTATTGCTGTGTATACTACTGCATTACACAATTTAATCTATTCTTTTGTTAACAGACACTTATAGTTTATGAATAACAATGCCATGAATATTCTGGCATATGCCTTTCCTAATGCATATGTGCATGCATTTCTGTTGGATATATAGCTAGGAGTAGAACTAATGTGTCATAGGTAATGTATACCTTCAGCTTCAATAAATAACTGTTTCCAACAGCATAAAAAAACAAAACAGGAATAATCTAATTAAAGATGTATAAAAATTCTATACAGAATACTACAAAACAGTACTGAGAAAAGTTAAAGATGAACTAAATTAACAAAAGGATATACCATGGTCATGGACTGGAAGACTCAATAATGTAAAGATGACAATTCCCCCCATATTGATCTACAGATTCAGTGTGATCCCAGTCAAAGCCCAAGAGAATCTTGTGGAAATTGACATGCCAATTCTAACATTTATATAGATATGCAAAGGGCTAAGAATAACAAAAAAAGGGACTTTTCTTGAGAGGCAACCACACATTGATGTTTCTCTCCCTCTCTTTCTCTGTCCCCTCACGAAGAAAAAACAAGGAGGGAAGACTGGTCCTGCTGGATATCAAGCTACATTTGTCACGGCAATGCGATCTTGGTGCAAGAGTAGACAGACAGAATACTGGAACACAATACAAAATCTACAAATAAACATAAAACACAAAATCTAGAAGTAGAACCATGCATGTGGATATTGGATATATAATAAAGGTTACCCTACAGTCAGTGGGGAAAGAACAGTCTTTGCAATAAATTATGTGGGATCAGTTGGATGTCCACAGGAAAGAAAATGAACTGTGACCCTATCCCTCATATTATGTGCATCAACCAAATCCTGGTAAACTCTAGATCTAAACATCAAGTTTCTAAAAGGTAACACTTTTTGTTATTAATGAGAGATTATCTCTAACATCTCAGGGGACTGTGAGCATTTTGAGAGCAGATCTATTTCTGTCTTTCTATTGCTCAACATGTAGCAGGTGGTCAATATACATTTGCTGAATTAAAAAAACACACATGGGTTTAGCTGCATGGTCACAGTTTCTGGTATCTAGGGAACTCAGAAAACAAGCCAGAGATACAAGAAACTATGAATACAGCAAGCTATAATTAAATACATACATATTTATTTTTACTACAGATTGAAGTATAATGCAGAAAAGCACTTAAACAGAACCCCAGGCATGGAAACATGGAACAGGCTGAAAGTGACACGAGGGAAGCAGGGTAGGAGATAATGGTGGAAAGAAGGGGAAGGGACTGGTCAAAGATATATGAATGACGCACGGATATGGACAATAGTGTGGGAACTGACTATGGGAGCTGGGGGGGGGGGGGGGGGGATGGGCTGAGGAGGGCCAAGGGGCAAAAATTGGGACAACTGTAATAGAATAACAATAAAAAATGATTTACTAAAAAAAGCACTTAAATATATTTGATGATTCTGCCCTGGCTGGTGTGGCTCAGTGGATTGAGTGCTGGCCTGTGAATCAAAGGGTTGCTGGTTCGATTCCCAGCCAGGGTATATGCCTGGGTTGCAGGTCGGGTCCCCAGCTAGGGGTGCTTGAGAGGCAACCACACATTGATGTTTCCCTCCCTCTCTTTCTTTGTCCCTTCCCCTCTCTCTAAAAAAAATAAATAAATTTGATGATTCTGATAACTTCATCAATGATACTTGTGGCCTTAAGTGATTTTCCTTCCCTGGTATAGCCACACTGTCAAGTTAAGTGATTCAGTTGGCACTCACTTTTGAGCAGAAGCAGGTTCTTCATAGAGCCCTTTCTTCACCCAATCACTATTTACACAGCTGCTCACTTTTGTTTTTTGGCCTCAGTTTAAATGGCACCTCTTCAAAGTAGTGATCACTGACTGGTCACCCATCTAAGTAGGGATTCCCCCCTACCAATGCCTACAGTTTTCTGTCACTTCACCCTATTCTTCAATTCCTTCACAGATCCATTACTACTTATAATTATTTATTTGACAGCATATTTTAATCGACTATTTCCCCCATTAGCTTGCAAGCATCACAAAGACAGTAACCATGTCGGTTTTGTTCAGTGTTGTCTAAACAGGGCCCAGGACCATGCTGGGCACATAGGTGCTCAATAAACACTGTATGAACAAATGAATTTTATGTTAGAATTTAATTATCTGTCAGTACTTTGAAAGTAGAGAAAGGATCTTAACTCCATATACTACATTCCAACAAGTTTTGTGGCCTGGTGTGTATAAAGCATGCATTCCGTAAATACTTATTTACTGAATGAGAAAATAAAAATACTCTTACCTTGCCAAAGCTGCCTTTTCCAATAACTTTTAAGAAATCAAAGTCTGTTGGTTTAGCACTGAAAGAAATGAAAGACAAGAATTACCCTCCTAGAAACTGGGCAAATGTTAACTTTTAAACATTTCTCGGCACATTCTCATAAGTAAATGTTGGGTACAAAACACTTCAGCATGATGACTCCAGCTTTCACACTAGTAGTAATTCATTTTTAATATAAAATAGGTAATAATAAATAGTAACAACATCTACTTTCTCATTAGATATTTTATAACTTTAAGTCTTGCTTAGTTCTGCTTAAAAGAAACTTCAATAATAGTCTCATTAGAAGAAACTGAGATATGTATATATATATACATATAGTTTTGAATTCAATATAGCTTTTATCTAAATCACTTTTATTACTATAAACCTTACCAATGTTGTTAATGAGGAAACTGAATAACTATATACATTAGTAATATATTCCAAGGACTATCTAGTTAGGTAATTTTTCTGTAAAGTTAATTACTCCCTCCTCGAGAAGCTTTCTTCACCTGATTGTGTGACACTACAATCCTCATTAATAGCTGAAATACCTAGTAATGTCACTAAGAAAAATTTCTGATGGAGAAAAAAGTCATCACAGTGTTTTGCATGTATATCATTTATTATACATTACAGATAAAGACCTCTCTGCTTATTCTCATAGATGGTAATGCAGGAAAGTCAAGAGTAGAGAAGCCAGAGGGAATACTAAGATTGTCTTTTTATTTCTATTATCCTGTCAGGTAAAAGTCAGCATTGGCTGTATGTAGGCAAAAGTACAGGGTAGCAGAAAGTTGAGCGTAAGCAGCCACTATTTCCTTCAATACATTCTGAATTCCCAAGTTGTACTGAGGAGGGGGGAATGACTCCACTTAGATTCTAAATTTCCTTCAATTCATTATAAAAAGAAATAGTCAATTTGAACATGAGAGTAACATTAAGTCTAGGTTAAATAATAACTGGTGACGGTCAGGGAGATAAATCCTTAACTAAGCTTAGATATTTTTCTTCCTCAAGAACGTGCTCTTTGGACTAGTTATTTTGTTCTTGAATGATATGTTTAGATACCGTAATAATTTTTTAAACAAATATAATAGTGAAAAAAAATGCAAATCCCTCATGATAAACACACTAATTTAGGTCCCACTGTTAACTGCTGGTGATAAACCCTACCTGAAGGCAAATTTCTGTTTTCGTGCTGAGTGACCGACTCGATGCTATGATGACAGAAAAAAATGCTCAAAACCAAACTTCCTCTTCTAGTTACCATCCCATTTCTTTGTTTTCCTTTGCTGCAGAACTCCTCAAGGAAGTGGTCTAAACTCATTGTCTATACCTGCTGTACTCTCCGCTAGTTCTCTCTTAACTCCTTCCTGTCAGGGCTGTACTCCTGCCTGTAATGGCTACCAGTGACTTATCAGAGCCAGTGGTCAGTTCTCAATCTTCATCTTACTTGGCTATTGGCAATATTAACAGAGTTAATTACTCCCTCAAGAAACTTTCTTCACCTGACTATGTGACACTACATTCCCTATTTTCCTCCTATCTTACCACTTACTCTTTCTTTAGTCTCCTTTACTGGTTCCTCCCTGACCTTACTAGAATGCTGAAGTGCCCCATGACCCATTGCTTGGACCATGTCTCTTTTCTGTCTATACTCACTGTTTAAGTGGACCAAAAGGGTGAGGGAAGCGTAGTATCCTGGGATAAAAGATAGAATACTTTAGAATTAGTCCAATAAGGCTGTAAAAATAATTGTAAGTATGAACAGCAACACTCCTTCTCTAACCCAGGCAGACATCACTACTCTGTCAGGGCAGTCCTCACACTGGGTCGAGAAGTGGCCTTAGAATCCTTTGTACTCAGTGATCCAGGCTTTCGGTCCCAATATCTAGAGTTGACAAGATAAAATCTGTATTTACCACTCCTGGTGTTCCTCAACGTATTTCCCCTGGGGTCAACTGAATATGGGACTGGGGGAGAGACTGCATAAAACCATTTAGAACCCTCTAATAAATAAGCTAATATATATCATGACTACTCTGGAACAAGGTGGCTAGCAACTAGGGTTGCACCAAGGACACTGAGCGCCAGGAGAATGCCAATGAGACCTGCACAGATGCGTCTGTCAGACTAACTCCCCCGTACTTCCCAGGACTTACGGTCCCAGGGAAATACAACCTGATTTTACATACACATACACATACACAGAGAGAAAGAGAAAGAGAGAGAGACAGACAGACAGACAGACAGACAGAGACAGGGAGGAAAGTGACAAAGGCAAAAGAGCAGAACCAGATTAATAATTTGTGGATTAAAAACATCTGAGCTCTGCTAAAGCAATGCAAAGCTAGAGCAGTAAATCAGGCAAGCATAGAGCAGTATTGTAGTCACTGTAAGTATGGTTATATTTCATAGGCTTCCAGTTAAACTGGTAAAATTCTATCTGCACATTCACACACAAAAAAAATCTTTCTAAAATTTAAAGGATTATTTGAAACAAACCAAACCTACTGAGGATTTGCAGATGGTCCCAAGTTGATGTTCTGTGAGGTAGAGTGTAGCTGTGGAAGTGGGAAAAAAGACATTAAATTTCATATTGGAGCTTCAATGGTCAATGACATCTTTCAAATAAAATATACATAACAGTAGCAGATATTTGATGTAGTGCCATGTTAAAGAAACCTAACGTCCTAATTCTTAATAAACATATAGACTTATTTGGAAATATCCATAGTAATTTTTATGATAAATTTCAAGAGCAGATGTAAGGAAAAAGGTAAGGCAGAAATCAAGCTCAAAGTGGCAAATGAATGAAGTAAACTGGGGAAAGATCCTTGGAAGAGGTGAGCACTGAAACCACTGTTTAAGAGGGATTATTTTTACATTAAAAAACCTGGTTAACAATGGCTTCTTTTGTTAAAATTTTCCAATAAAGACAGATACCTTTACTAGAGGTTTATATAGTTGTAGATGTGATAAGCTATAGACATGAAATAAGCTTTTAAAAACTTCTACTTAAGTTAACTGGAGAAAGTTTAAGCAATTTCTTATTAGAGATAAATATCATTTATATTTCCATTTAAACTCATTTGAAACTTATGGACAATCTCCAGAATACAAGCTACTTTTAAAAATAAAGGAAAAAAGTTCTCATGTATAATAATATATTTCTTACGAAACAACAACACTGGCACCAACACTGGCAACAACACTTGGCATTAGTTACAAATCAAATTTATTTCCTAACAATACCTTTACATGAAAAATCTTTCTGTAATAAATTTTCAATCCCCATAACACAGAAATATAAGGGCCATAACAGTCTAGTAAAGACCAAAAAAAAGTTCATTAAATGACAAGTGCCCTATTGTGGTAGAAGTATAAAGTAATTCACCCCCCATTTTACTGAGATATAATTGACATAGAGCACTGCATAAGTTTAGTTTAAGGTGTATAGCATAATAATTTGACTTAAATATGTTGTGATTATCTTTAAATATTATAGTGCTCCACAGAATATGATAACGTAATCCAAGCCAAACTGTAATTTCAACACACTTGTTTTAATAAATGTACGGAGAACTGGATCATAGTTCTATCCAATGAACTTATATAGATGAGGACAATGAATTCAATAAGCACAGATTAAACAATAATGTGGACAACTTGTCCCCTGAGTTACATTAATATGTAGTAAGATTTTATTACTTAGCAATAATTTTTCCAATGTCATACATTTCTGAAATAATAATGAAAATTACTGAGGTATGTGATTAGACAACTTTTAACTCTACCTACTATTTTTAAAGATTTTTCTAATCGCTAAACTGAGGGTGAGGTATAATTAATTAACAGAGTGAACACTAATCAAAAACATAGGTTTCTTGACTTTTCTTGTCCTTTGTCTTTCTCTCTATAAATAAGGGGTGACATCACTACTAAGATATTTTCTGGTTGTTAAATTCTGTAGTTATCTACGTACAAGTCCTTAATAAATAGTTACAAGTACAAGAAGAAGTATAGCTCTTTCCCTTTTTTGAAAAGATTTTTAAAATCTATATTTTAAAACTGCAAGAGATGCTAGTCTAAGTTTCAGATTTGGGGGTGAGGTGTATAAATGGTAATGAAAACTAATTTAAAATATCAATAAAATAAAAAAACTTTCAGATTTTATGGATAAAAAAAGAAACTATTCAAATCTAAAGCCAATAGTGACAGAACAGGAGCCAGGAAGCTCAGTTTGGTTCCTTCAAAACCAGCTGTCTCCTACAGCAGGGCAGACATTCTCTAACTGACCTAAACCTACATACTCTCAACATGATTAGCAAGCACAACATGGAAAATCATGGTTACATGGATTTTGTCCTTTAAAATATTTTTGAATAGTTTCATCTTTTTCAATAAAAAAATATACACAGAGTTGTAAACTATGAAAAGTACTAAGAATACAATTTTTTTAAATCAGTAACTTTATCAACAGATAATTTTGCAAATATTTAATAGTTATTTCATAGTCTTTGCATAACTTTTAAAAACTGACTGTAATCACATTGTGTGAATATGCATATAAAATGTTATACCTTGATTTCATTGAATACTATGTCAAAACCTAAAATGTATCATCTTCTAAAATATTTTAAAATATACAATATATAGACACACTATTTGATTGATGAATGTGTAACTTGATTCTAATTTCTCATTATGTAACATACTAAAATGAACATCTTCATTTCTTTCCATACGAAGGATTATTTCATTTGCATCAACTCCCAAGTGACATGAATATTTTCATCTCTGATACATACTGCAAAATTACTTTCCAAAAGAACTGCGTAAAATTATAACAATAGTAATGCACATGGGTGTCCATTGTACTTCACCTTCTCCGTCCTGCAGTATTTTATGTACTTTACATTTTTGTTAATTTGGTAGAGGAAAAAAATCTCATTTAAAAATTTCCTTTACTATTGGCATCGAGGTTGAACATTTTCTCATATATTCTCTATTTATAAAGAGAGTGTTTCTTTGTGTCCCTTCTTCTTTTATCTACCAGGGTCTTAAATTACATTCTTCTCAAAAATCCATTTGTACTCTTGCATGAGCTTTTTATACAGACACCATTCCTTCTTTATTAGTCATTTTTTAATTGTTACAGTTATCCCAATTTATGCCTGTCATCTATTACGGTTGTCCCAATGTTTCTCTCTTTGCCCTTCTCCACCCATCCCACCCCCTGCTGCCACTCAATTTCCACACTGTTGTCCATGTCCATGGGTCATTCATACATGTTCTTTGTCAAGTCCCCTCCCCCCTCCCCTCTGGTCACTTTCAGTCTGTTCCATGTTTCCGTGCCTGTCGTTTATTTGTCACAAATGCTTTCCAGTTTCTATTTTGATTAGTTGCACAAATATAAAATAAAAATATTCTTTTCCATTGTCCCAGGAACAACCATGTCACAGAAAAAAGTTAAACCTGTGCTCTTAGGTACCTATATAGATCTTTTTTATCACCCAAGGACATGTTTATTGATTTTAGAGAGAGGGTGAGGGAGGGAGGGAGAGGAAGAGAAACATCAATGTGACAGAGAAGCACTGATTGGTTGCCTCTGGCATGTGCCTGGACTGGGAACCGCAACCTAGGTGTGTATGTGTCCTGACCAGAAATCAAACCCGTGACCTTTTGGTCCCCGGGGCAACGCTCCAAACAGCTGAGCCACACCAGCCAGGGTTACATCCATTTTTAAATGAAGATTTTAGCTGTGCAACAGTAACGTTCCAACTCATAAATATTCTCTTACATTACACAAACAGAACCATGACATAATTAAAAGACATAATAAAAACAAAAATGTCCTTCAGCCCAAAATCTCTGATTTTTATGTACGTTATCACAATTTATTATTTATTTTTACTGTTGGTCAGTTACAGTTGTCCCACCTTTTTCCCCGTTGCTCTCACCTGCCCCGTCCCCCCCAACTCCCACAGTCAATCCCCCACCATTGTCTGTGCCCATGAGTCCTCTATTCATGTTCCTCAATTCGTCCTTTCCCCTTCTTTCCTGTTATCCCCCTCTGCCCTCCACTCTGGTCACTGTCAGTTTGTTCTTTATTTCCGTGTCTTTGGTTCTATTTTACTCAATTGTTTGTTTTGTTGATTAGGTTCCACTTATAGGTGAGATGATATGGTATCTGTTTTTCACCTCCTGGCTTATTTCACTTAGCATAACACTCAATTTATTTAAAAAAAATCCTATTCAAGTATAGTGATGATGATTAAGACGTATAATGACCAAAAAAAAAAAAAAAAGAGATGTAAAGTGAAGAGAGCAGAATACAAAACTGTATACACTATATAATTAGAATTAGAAAACTAAAAAAAAAAATCCCTATATATTAAGCAAAGATTAGAAAGAAAATCACTAAAATGTTAAAAATAACTAGGTCTGGTTGGTGATAATATGGGTAATACTTCCCTTCTTACTATTTTCAAAACTTACTTTAATTAACATGCATTAATTTTTACTGTAAAAAGTACTCATTTATAAATTTTATAAGAGTGATCACTAAGAGGTATACACATTTTTAAAAATGTATTCTACAGAACAGAAAATTTATAATGGACAAAGTGACTTTGTTTTAACTAAATGTCCCAAAGTTGCCAATAATTTCATCTGTTAAATATACAATCCCTCTTGAGCAAAAAGGAGGAAGGACTCATGGTCATGGACAATAGTGTAGTGACCGCTGGGAGACGGTGGGTGTAAAGATTAAATCAAAAAAATAAATAAATAAAGTCAATTGGAAAAAAAATACAATCCCTCTTACTACTTTCTGAGTACTTCTTTCATCTTCATCTTCAGATGGATCTGACTGATGTTTTGGACTGTCCATTTGAAGGAATGCTCTGACATCTGGACTAAAAACAAAAATTAACTTTATTATGACTTTGAAAGTATTTCTATAGCCTTTCTCCCTTTAAAAAATGAAAATAAAAATAATTGTAATAGTTTTTACAGTAAGAAAGCCAAACAAAAATCCATTAATATTCTGTATTATAAAAGAAATAAGCTAATTAATCTTTAAAAAATAGAGAATCCAACATGGGCAAAGGGAAAACAGGCAGAGAAAATTTATCAAGATGACTAACCTCACTAATAAGACAAGAAATACTAATGACAGTAATAATGAGATACCACTTAATGTCCATTTATTGCAAAAACTGGGAAGAGAGATAATATCAAAAGTTGGTAGGAATATAGGGAGTGAGATGTATTACTGGTAAGAATGTAAAATGAGGAAACTTTTCTGAAAAGCACTCTTGGAAATACTTGGGAAACTGTGTACTCATTTTTCCTAGAAACAGAAATTCCAGTTCTAGGAATAAACCACACAAAAATTTATGTCCAAGTTCAGTGAAAAATGTAGCTAGGAAACTCACTGCAACATTCCTTAAGTAGTGAATCAAAAGCAAACAGCCATCTACCACTAGAGAAATGAGTAACTGCCTGCAGTAGGCAGAAAGAAAGAACTACTGCACAGTACCATTTATGTGTATATATTAAATACTCATGGATGCAAAACAACAGTCAATAAATAGATATTCAAAGATATGTATCGAACATATTAAAGTGGGTATCAATAGTGAGAATGAAGAACTAGGAGTGAAGATCAAAGGTGAAGAGAAAAATGAACTAAAATAAAAGAGGGTCCTTGTGTGGACTAATGACAATCCCAAGCAATGATTAAATCTCTGTATCATAGATACCTCCTACCAAAAGGTTCTTTTTTTCTTCTTGAGATATAATTGACATTTGTATGTATTGTGAAATTATCACAGTAAGTCTAGTTAACATCCATCACCACACATAGTTACAATTTTTTTTCTTGTGATGAGAACCTTTAAGCTCTACTCTCTTAGCAAGTTTGAAATACAAGGTGGGACAAAAGTAGGTTTACAATTATAAGTACGCAAAACACAAGAGTTTATTCTTGTGTTCTTACTTAGTAATTATTACATTATTTTCCATATGAACAACTGTAAACCTACTTTTGCTCCAACCTGTATACAACACAGTATTGTTAACTATAGTCACCATGCTGTACATTACATCCTCCTAACTTATTTATTTTATAACTGGAAGTCGTACCTTTTGACACCTTCACCCATTTGCTGAACACCTACCTCTGGCAAACACCAATCTGTTCTCTGTAGGTATGAGTTCAGGTTTTGTTATTTTTTTTTAAAGGTTCCACATATAAGTGAAATCATACAGTGCTTGTCTTTGTCTGACTTACTTCACTTAGCATAATGCCCTCAGGATCCATCTATGTCATCACAAAAGGCAAGATTCCCCAAATTGCTGGTAATAATTAACTATAAATAACATTCATTCATTGTAAGAAATTCAGAAAGATGAAAATAATTTTTCAAAAGTGGAGGGGCTTGTGTGAATGTAAAATGGTGCAGCCACTATGGAAAATAGTTTGATGATTCCTCGAAAAGTTAAACATATGGTTACCATATGATGTAGCAACTCATCCAGAAATAAGAACATCTGCCCACATGAAAAATTAATACATAAATGTTCACAGCAGCATTATTTATAACAGCCAAAAAGTGGAAACAACCTAAATGCCCATCAATTAATGAATAAACAAACAAAATGTGGTATATGCATACAAGGGAATATTCTTCATCCATGAAAAGGAATGAAGTACTGATAAATGTTATAACATGGATGAAACTCAACATTATGCTACATGAACAAAGGAAGATAAAAAGCTCACATATTATATGATTCAATTTACATAAAAAGTCCAGAACAGTAAATCCATAAAGATAAAAAGTAGTTTAGTGACTGCCAAAGGTTGGAGGAAAGGGGAAATTTTAAAGTGCAGCTTCTTTTTGGGATGATATTAATGTTAGACTAGGTTTGGGCTGACAGAGTAAGATAGTGATGATGGCTGTACAGCATTAAACCATACTAAAAAACACTGAATTGTACATGCTAAAAATTGTTAAAATCAGGTGAACTTTATCTCAAAACATTTTTTAAAGGTAGAGACCATCATTCTTAACACACAGAGGCAAGTACTATTACTATTTTAGCATATTTTATCACTGTCTTTTTTTCTGCACAGTTAAGATCCTGCTACATTTAAAATATTTTATTTTACTGTTTTTTACCTACAAATTACATCATAAGCATTTTGCCATGTTAAAAACTCTATAATCACTTTGACAGATGTATGACATTGCATCTTACATTAATATGAATGCACTGAAAGTTATTCAATGGTTTGTTCACCTTAGAATATACAGACATAGCTTCCAATGCTTTACCACCCAACTTCGCTAATAAAACTAATGTTGCAACTGACTATCTTTGATCATGACAGCAGAACTGCATGCATGATTTTTCACTACAGATTTTTAAAAATAAAATTATTTGGTCTGAATTATAAACCATTTCAGGCTTTACATAGTTTGTTAGTCTAACTTCCAGAAAGGCTGTACCAATTTATTATATCCTCCCAGCAGTATATGAATATCCTGAAGACTCTCTCCAGGCTGTGTTAGCTTTAAAGGTTACAGTTTATATTACCATCTCTGATAATGTGATATGTGAAAAATAGTATTTTAAAAAGAAGGAACTCAATTTCATTAATAATTAGTGAAATGCAAACTAAAGCAACAATAAAACCACTACCCACTCATCAGAATGGCTAAAACTGAAAAGACAATACTAAGTGTTGATAAAGTAAGCAATGTGACCTCATATATTGATGGAGGAAGTATAAATTTGTTCAATCTCTTTGGAAAATTACTTTGCATTATCCACTGAGGTTAAACATATACAGGATGGGACAAAAGTAGGTTTATAGTTGTGAGTATGTGAAACAGAGTTTATTCTTGTATTATTATTAATTATTGCATTATTTTCCATATGGAAAACTGTAAACTTATGTTTACTCCTACCTGTATATACCTTACAACACAGAATTTCTACTCCAAGATACAGCAGAAAAGCTTGCACATGTGCACCAAGAGGTATGTCAATAGCAACATTTTTAATTACGGCCAGAAAATGGAAACAACTCAAATGTCCATCAGGACTAGAATGAATAAACTGTGGTCTATTCACACAAATATATACAGCTATGGAAATGGAACAAACTACGACTGTATGTGACAACATAGTGACTCTCACATTGTTGAAAATAAGCCAGACAGAGAATATGTATTATACGATCCCATTTGTATTAAGTTAAAAAAACAAGGCATGTTAACCTATGCTGTTAAAAAGTCAGGAGAATAATTACCTTTGGGAGGGAAGGAAAGGACAGAGATTACAGGAAATCCTGTATATGAGGGGCTTCAAGATACTGGTAACATTCTATTGCTTGGTCTCGAGGCTGGCAACGCAGATGTAGTTACTTTTACATAATTTATTAAGCTGTGTAGTCATAATCTGAGCTTTTTTCCTGTATGTGCTATACTACAATAAAGCTAAAATAAGGTATTTTTGCTTCCATTTGCATTGCTTAATAGGGAAGAAAATGTTCAGTTATTTTGAGTAATTAATCATCCATTTGTAGCTCCTCTTTTGTAAATCAATGTTCTTTGTCCATTTTTCTTTTGGTGTCTTAAGTATGTATTATCTGTGTGAGCGCTTTCCATATTAAGTATATTTATCTATTGTCCTTTAACAAGGGAAACTTTTTCTATATTTTTGGTTTTTAATTTCATTTGTGATTTTGAGGATTCAAATGCTTTTGTTAGTCAAATTTGTCAGTTTTACTCTGTGACACATCATGCACTGCCAACATGCTCAGAAAACCCCTGTTCTACCCAGACATCAGAGAAATACTAACATATCTTATTCCACTTTTTTAGGGATTTTAAAAATCAATTTTGATAAAATTATTTTTAAAAAAGCTTTCATCTATTGAAGTAAAGCAATTTTTACAGTTCATTTCCCTAACAGTAATAATAGCCACACAGTAGGTGTTCAAGATGCACTTGCTGACTGGTTTCTCTTCTTGCTGCCATACATCTGTACTATTTTATAAATAGTTTTATGTTCAAATGAAGAGTGTGAAAATTAACAAAGTTCCATAACAATAGATAATATCCAGAAAATATGAAATGTCACTTCTTATTAAAAAGAAAATGTCAGTTAAAATTAAATTTAGGAAAAACCTTTTGGTTATTTTTTGGGAGATGCTGGAAAGGTCCTGTACCCTAAGTGGAATGATGGTAGTTACAGGGTACACATAATATATAAAAATCCATTGGGCTGTATACTTAAGAATTGTGGCCCTGGTAGGTGTGGCCAAGTGGACTAAGTGCCCGACTGGGAACCAAAAGGTTGCCAGTTTGATCCCCAGTCAGGGCACATGCCTGGGTTGCAGACCAGGTCCCCAATTGGGGGCATGTGAGACGCAACTCATCAATGTATCTCTTGCATGTTGATGTTTTTCTACCTCTCTTTCTCCTTCCCTCCCTCTCTCTCTAAAAAGTAAATAAATAAAATCTTGAAAAAAATAAAGAAAAAGAATTGTATATAGTTTAAGATACTGTTAAAATTAAAACAATCAAATTGCTTTTAGTTGAATTTTAATACCAAGTATATCTTTATAATACTACTCTTCTAGATCTAGTGTTAGAGGTACTGAGTAACACTATTCAAAACACCAGGAGAAATAATCACCACCACCACAGTTTTTTTCCATACTTACTCCATGTGAGGCTCTCTGTCAAAGGAGGAAACAAACTCAAGACATCAGTATATGAACTATATATCAAACAAACTAGCAATATGCCAATTCAAAGTAATCTCAAGCTCATACAGCAAAAACTAAAGGTCAGAAGGATACATCTAAGCTAAAGATAATATAGTTTGTCCTAGGGAAAAGGCATAATGTTTAAAAAATAATAATACAAAGAGCCAAATAGTGAAAGGCTCTTTGCTGAGGAATACACCAAATGTAGGAATCCTGAGTTCAAGGTTCCTCCCCAATTTTGTGCCATTCTGTCACCTGCTGGGGACCCTGAATGAAACGGCAGCTGCTCTTCAGTGCACTGACCAATTCCAGGGCTACTGCAGCTACTGGACCTCCCCCGACCCTGTTCCTTGTGTCAGGAAAGATCCAGAGCACTGGGCAGAAGGCCTTGGCTGGAGGAGGTTCAGTTCTATTTTACTAATTTAGTAAATTACATTAAGTGAGTCAAAAAAGGAGGTCAGAGGACGTGCTCAGAATGGTAGAAGCCTACTGTAAACTGTAAAGTATTATATAAATGGTAAACATCTATGTTGAAAAAAATCATTGTTTTTAGAACAATTGCTAAAAATATAGTCCATCAGTGCTGTGATTCTGAAAAGACTGTAAAACTGTATCATGTCTGCATCACTGTCCATAACACAAACCCTTACTTACATCTACATAGATAGGTGGGCTATAAAAAAGCTCCCCAGATATTTAACTTTATCCTCTTTATTTTTTAGAATATAATATTTTATACATACAAAACAATATAAGTAACATATATATAAAAATTACAAATCACTAAATATAATGAATATCCATGAAACAATTACCAGATTCAAAAATGGAAACATATCTCAAATCATGTTCCTAGATTATTTCTGATATGATGCACCCTCTCTATCTTCATCGGCAGCATCTGATCTACAAAAGGAGTTTAAACTTATGAGCATGAGACACACACAGGGCTGGGAAAGTGTCTTCACAGTCAGTGGCTGCCTGGAATGCTGTGCTGAGAAGCACTGGAGGCCATCTCCACAGAAGAGAACAAGAGTGATAGCACGTGTGCCTGACCCTTGCCAATTCCGTCAAAGGCCTTAATTATCTCCTCTCTGAAAATCTACTCTGTGTTCCAGTCATACGTAAGTGTCCTGCACACTTCAGGCTTTCTGTGGGCTCTTACACAGGCTGCTCCCTTTGCCTGGAATGCTTCCTGTGCTTTTCTTTTTTTTCTTGAATGACTGCCCTTCCTTTAAGTCCCAGGAAGCCTTCTTTAATCTTCCCAATAAGAGCTGGTCATATTTTTCTGTTATCTTCTAGCACCTCTACCATAAAGCTTTCCTACTTTAATTGCTTGCTGCTATATCTGTCTCCCACGAGACTGGAAGCCCATGCCTCTGCAGCGCAGGAGTGACACTCATTCCTCTTTATGTGCCCAATGCACACAGCAAGCACTTAATAAATGCTGCCCGAATGCATGAATCGATCTAACAATGAACAATTAGCAAAATATTTTAACTGTGCATTATACAAAGTCCTTTCAAGTTTAATCTACAAAACCAATACAAGTACAAAAGGAAGAAAGAAAATAACTAGGACCTTGAGATGATGGTCAAAAAAGGAGTTACAAATACTAGGGAAAAACGCTTGAGGAAGATTTTACATATAGACACACATTATACAAATCACAATGACATTCTACAGAACATATAAAATTTGTATCAGTAACTTATTCAATATTCTTAGGTTTGGTTTCAGTGCCTCTTCAGAACACAATGAAAATTACTTACTGATTGTAAAGCTCTGGATGCCTAACTAAGTTCTGAATGAATTCATTCAGTCCTGCCCTTCTTTGTTTGATAAAATCTGTGAAGAGAGACATACGCTATTAGGATTATTTCTGTCAGGCTATGTAATTAGCAATACAGTTATATAAGAGTAGATAAGAGTAAATTCTGATAAGAGCTATTTCTTAATCCATGTTTCTTTCTATACAATAAAAAATACTTAGAAATATTTATTTTAAAATCCATAAATACAATGATTATAAAACTAAAATAAGGCAGATAACATATCTTCCAAAAGAAAATTCTCCAAAAACATTCCTACTTTAGGTTCTCAATAGACTCACTACAAAAACTGGAGAGGCATTTGCTTTGTCCAACTCCTCCTGTACTACCAGGTAAGGAATAAAATTAAAGCCATGACACTGGTGACTGAAAAAAAATCATGCTAATTAAAAAAACAAAATGAAAACAAGAATTACTGGAAGTCCTTGCAGCCAGAGAATAATTGGTTACTTGAGTATCATCAAAACTCTGCTGCTAGAAAAGCCTACTGCCAAAAGAAAAAAAACTTGAAAAATACATTGGAACACTTTCCTAACAAATAATTGTCCAGCATCTTCAAAGTGTTTTGACTGGTGATAAACTGAAATTCATACAACAGCAGTTTAGCAATAAAGGGTAAGCATTAAGCTTTCTTGGAATTAGAAAACTTTATTCAAGTATCTTGTCTCTGCTACTTATGAGCTAACTGACCTTGAATCTTTCTAAGCCTTAAATCCATACTTGTAAAATGAGAACAATGATAATATTTATACCTCATGATGCTGTTACGGGATTAAATAGGACTGCATGTAAGTGTAGAGTAGAACGCCTGGTAGAAAGAACACAATCTTCAGCTACCACTATTTTTGTTGTTGTGTCAAAAAGCCATCAACTTAAGCATTAATTTTTAAGAAATACAGATGGTTCTGACACAATTGTTTGCCTTACAATTTTCAACTTTACAATGGAGTGAAAGCACTAAGAATTCAGTAGAAACCATAATCTGAATTTTGATCTTTTCCGGGGCTAGCCATATGCAGTACGATATTCTCTGTGGCAACAAGATGATTTTGCCCAAGAGCGGGCTAATGTAAGTGTTCTGAGTACATTTAAGGTAGTTTAGGCTAGGCTAAGCTATGATGTTTGGTAGACTAGGTGCATTCAATGCATTTTTGACTTATGATATTTTCAACTTGCAATGAGTTTATCAGGATGTAATTAATGTAAGTCAAGGAGCACCTGTATACTCTAAAAATGAGAGAAACAGGAGACTTGAGAGAGTATTTCAAAATGGTGAATGTCTCCATAAAACCTATAAACAAGGTTCAACTTAACAGTGAGTTTTGGTTTAATAAAATGATTTCTACTCAACAAAGGTTTTAATTATAGTGTTTGCCACCCAAATTATGGGTTGTTTCCAGTCACATAAGTTTATTTCTGTTTCTTAAATGTAAGGTATGGATATAAAAGAAAAAATATAAATTAGATCTGGTCTCTTAAATCCAGATGCACTTGGTACACTTTTCTTGTTCAACTATGAATTTCTTTCCCCCTTCCTTCCTTCCTCCTTCCTCCAATTTTAAAGAGCGGGGAAGGGAAGGAGAAAGAGAGGGAGAGAAACATCGATGTGAGAGAGAAACATCAACTGGCTGCCTTCTGTACGTGCCCTCACCGGACTGAACCCACAGCCTAGGCATGTGCCTGGATGGGAAATGGAACTGGCCACCTTTTGCTCTGTGGGACAATGACCAACCAACTGAGTCAAATTGGCCAGGGCTCAAGTATTTTTTGAAAAATTTCAGGCAAGTATCTGGTAAAACTCTTCCAAGGGCATTCTTTATGTCACTGGACAGTAAAGAGTATGTGAGGTTTGCATTAAAAACTGTGCTTCAAAGACAGTTTTCAGAAGCTGGACTTAGTTTCATTGGAAGGAAAACTAAAAGGAATGACTATACTTGAAATATTTAAAGAAAATCTAACAATTATATGGAAGTAGCTTTAAATTGTTCTGTGGCTATTTCCTGATAGCACCTTTGACATTGGAAAATAGGTTGTGAAAAGAGACCGATTTGCTTTCTTCTGTGAGCTATAGCCATGCTGCACTAAGTGCTACCATACTCTCCACTTCATTGCTGACTTGAAACAGTTTTGAAAGCCCTATATAAGAAGATAAATAGAAGAAGTCAGCAATGGAAAGAGAAGACCAGCAGTGTCCGAATTTAGGGCAATTCCAAGTTTGATTTTTAGATCAACATTAAGCCTGCAAATATCTAAAAAAATTCCAGATTAGACTAAAATGCATACCAGCCCCATTATAGGAAAAGTTCCGAGAACACATAAGGCTGACATATTATCTTTAAGAATTATAGTTGGAGATATATATTTTTTAAAATCTCTCCAATTAAGAATTTATGTGAATGTATCTACTGTTATTCAAGAGGTTTCCATTAGAGAGCCAAAAGAACTTAATGCTTAAATAAAATGAAATCTTTAGTCTCCAGAATATGTATTACACTGACCTATACAGATTTCTTTGTCATTTCAGTGCTTCTAGAAAAATCATCAGAGGAGATAATCTCCAACACTGTGGGGCGGGGTGGGGGTGGCGGGGAAGAATCAAACTTTGACTGAAGGACACCTTGGGATTTTTGTCATAATACTGCTACTGGTGTCCAGAGCAACCTGATTATATCCATAATCAAAGGATATTTGGAGACTGCAGGGATCACAGAGATGCGTTATCCTTATCCATACTTTTCAGATCAGGAAACAGGGTAAGAGTTTTGTAATGTTCCAAACAAATGATTTTAAAATAAAATGCACATAAAAGTTTGTGAATTTTGTTTTTAAAGGTGTCATGTATTAATCAGACAGTAGAGTAAGGGGATAATAGAAATAAATAAACCTGGATGAGTCTAATTTTCCACATATTAGTTGTGTCGCTTAGGAGAGTGGCTTAGCCTTGCCAGGGAACTGTTGGTTCTAGTTCCCTGTGAATGACGCAGTTACAAATGCAAATAAAAATTCTACATATAATAGAAGTGAGAATCCTCACCTATCATGAGGTTCATAAAGTATCAAACTATAAAGATCCTCCAGCTGAGAGAGTTACAGGGGTTCCTCTTGCAGCCCCAGGGGCAAAACTAAGTTTTAACTAAAGTAAGAATGTGAAAGAAATATGAAGATGATGAAGGGTAAAGAGATGGTTGTTCATCAAGGACAGAATTCCACAGAGCCCAGTGAAATGGTATGAAAAGGAAATAATGGGGAAAAAGCAGTCAAGATAAGTGACTTGAGAGCTGTTTGGTAGGGAGAGATTTGACCAAGAAAGCAGACATGTAAGGAGTCATAGGTTTAATGGGTTATAAGGTTACAAGCAAATTAATTGAGGAAGTAAGATGGTGTGGAGGGAGGGCATGCTGGCTTGTCAGGTTTCACCCGCTGCATAGATAGGTGACTCTTCTGACAGGATTGTTGGTAGATAAGGAGACTTCTGTCTCTCTGTAAGTAGCCATTTGTGAGCTGCATTGATTTCTCAGATTCAAGTGAAGAGTTTCAGGCTTAAGCCTTCAGACACATAGGCTCCAGATTCCTAAGATCTTTTGTGGCATTACGATCCCCAAGGGTGACCAATAGGACCTTTTCTTGGCATCTCATTCAGAGGCCTGCAGGATGCTATGCACAGCCTATACTTTTAATAAAGGCTTCTCGGTGTAACAAAGAATGTCCTTCATAGTTACTAAAGTATCCCAAATAACCCTTAATGATCAATAAGTGTATCTGAAGCCAGACTGCTTAAATTTAACTTCCAAATTTTAGGCTTACTAGCTATATATGACCCTAACTGTGCCTCAGTTTCCTTATCTATAAAATAGTGTTGATAATAATAATACCCAATTCAAAGGGCTGTTGTGAGGATTTAATGAGTTACAACATGGAGCGTGTTTAAAACAATGCCTGGTACACAGTAAGCATCTTCCTGAGGCATTATTTTCATAGAGCATGAGATCAATTAGCTTTATAAACTCTTGTTATTACTGTATAATAAATATGTTAACCATGTCTTCAAACTTAAATTTCCACTTATAGCTGGTCTATGAAGTTATTGCTTACCAGGATCAAAATTATCACCAAATATTCTCTTGGCAGGAATCTTCAGGGCCATGGCAGGAAATTGTTTCTTTAACTAAAATTTTTAAAAATAACATTATATGAACTTAATTTTTTAAGTCTTCTAGTTATACATGCACCAAAATAAAGTACAATCTGATCTGTAAGGAAATCCACTGTAAGACATACTTTTAAATACATAATGATCAAATGTATACTATTAAATTACACCAATAAAATACCATAGACTGTCTAATCATCCTATTTTGTGCCAATAAAACACTTAGCAGCTTTGTGACCTTGAATAAGTTACTCAACATCTCTGTGCCTCAATCTTCTTGCCTGTAAAATAGGGATAATTTTAGCACTTACCTTACAGCTTTGTCGGAGGCTTAAAGGAAATCATTTATGTTAAGTGCTTAGACTAGAATCTGGTGTGTAAGTTCGATTACATTACTCACCATCTATTATCTCAGGGAAAAATGTGATCTTTGTATTTCTCTGTATGACTAGATTGACAATTATTTTCTAAGAAAGCTAATGAATTTTGCTTTTAACATCCTTTACATCAGCCTTCCTCCACTGCTATTCTAATACATTTATCAGATTTGCTTATCCCAGAGAAGAATCAACTTAGCCCTAAAGAACTTAAATTTGGGGCAGGAGAGTCATAAATACGGGTTAATGCTTATTTTTATTAGAGGCTTCAGGTAAGACTCCTCCCTCTCCCACACACAGAAACTATATATCTAACTACCAGCTGACAGGAAATAGAAAGAACAGAAGAATGTATTAATCACTCTACACCAGGGACATGCTATCAGCAAAATCCAGATTGAAAAGTGTGTAGACAAATGACACCGCTTTTTCAACAAAAAGCTGTAAAGGAAAGATAAGAGAGGTGGAGGGGAAAATTTAGTAATTAAAAGATACTTAATAGACTTTTCAGCCAGTCACATAAATACTGTGATATTAAGACATTATCATTAATTTAGCTTTATATGTGATAATCATATCACGTGTACGTGTTTTATGGGCCTTTCTCTTTTTTAGAGATGATACCAAAATATTTATAGATGAAATGATACAATGAATAAAATTTTCTTCAAAACACAGTGGGCTGGTTAGGGCCAGAGATGAAACAAGAATGGCCATGTGAATGTGAAGCTGGATGGTACATTATATTATTTTCTGTATTTGTACTAGTGTCGTACCTCTGTAGGTGTTCAACACTTTCTACCGTGAAAAATTTAAAAATGTAAACAGTCATAAAAACACATTTAAACTGATAATTAAAATGCTTACAGATTGGAAATTATACTTTTTGTCTTTTATTCTAAAAGGAGCATAAGAATTTATATGTTCAAACTTAGGGAAATCTAAGCCAGATTTAACCTCATTTCTGTAGTGTGAAAGAACACAATAACATTTCCCTGTTTTTTTTTCTTTGCCCCTCACCACAGGAGGCAGAATTGGCAGGGGTTATATAAAAAGAGAGAGGCAGACACAGAAATGAGGAAACAAGAAAAAAACAAAAAAAGGGAAATACAGGAAAAAGGAAAACGGATAATAAAAACTCATTTACATGTTAAGAAAAATTGCAAAAAGCTTAAGATGGGGTGTTTGATGGAAAGAGAGAATGAAAGTGCTCATTGTGGGAAAAATGCCCAAAACAAACATTCCTACTTTACCTTTGCATTTAACAGATCTCAAATATTAGCCCTGGCTGTTGTGTGCTCAGTGGATTGAGTGCCAGTCTGCGAACCCAAGGGTCGCCGGTTCAATTCCCAGTCAAGAGCACACACCTGGGTTACAGGCCAGGTGCCCAGTAGGGGGCATGCAAGAGTCAACCACACACTGATGTTTCTCTCCCTTCCTTCCTTCCTCCCTTCCTTCCTCCCTCCCTTCCTTCCTTCCCCCTCTCTAAAAATAAATAAAATTTTTTAAAAAAAGATACTCAAATATGAACACTCCACCTATAAAACCACCAACTATTTAAACTGAAACCATCACAAGGATGATATGCTTTTCAGTCATGCAGACCTCCACACTGCTCAGTTTTTAAATGACATCCCTACACTCCTCCCTCTTATAAACAGTTGTACAAAAGGTAACATGTTTAGAAGATAAATCTAGCCTGTATAATCTTTTAAGAAATCTCAAATTTGCAGTTATTAGTAGTTCATTGAACAAAACCTGATCTCATCTCTCTAAGAAGTTCATATAAACCCTCTGTGTGAGTACATATGCGTGTTATGTTACTATTACGTTATTTTTACCTGATTATAACTCAGGTATCATGATACAGTCAGGTTTATATAATCATCATAAAATGCTAATCGCATATAAAATGGTATCCAAGAATTCAAATCAAGCTAGCAATTCCACCCTCACCCAGCTTCCAATATAAACCATTTTTTAAAAAGTTAATGAAAAATTACAGAAGATATTTTCATGTACAAATTCTTACTGGCTATTATTTCGTTTCAAAAGTGTGACTTCTCTTGCAGTCAAAAAACACTATCTTAATCAATATCTTAAATATTGCTTAAGCAATATTTGAAACCATATACAGTAAGTTTCAGCTGCACATTCATTAAAGCAAAACTAAGCAACAGAAGGAAACACAAGAGAGCTAAGAGCTGGGCAATTTAACCAGAAATAATATGATAATTAACCATTATTAGAGCAGTGGATATAAAGGATTTAGCTGTAATATTCTATAATATTAAAATATATTTTAAGCAGTGCATCTAGTCTTCATACCTTCAATACTTTATTTGGAACTTCTCAATTGTCCCCTCTCCACCCTTTTTTGTAAGAATTCCAAAGTCAGAATACTTTAGAAGATCTATGATCCCTTTCTACTGGTCTGATATATGAAGTCTGCCCAGAAGGTATCCAGCCACGTAATTTGAAAAATAGAGACATTTATTGAAGAACAAGACAGAAGAAACATTGTACATAAGACAATGACACCTCAGTCCCCTTCAAAGTAGGCACCTTGGGACCTCACACAGTTCTCTCAATTGCCATCAACTGCCCCGTCGTATTTTCCTGAATCTCATCTATGGTCAGAAATCTCTTCCCTTTCAAAGATGATTTTAGTTTGGGAAAAGCCAGAAGTCACAGGGCGCCAAATTTGGTCTGTGGCGGGGGGTGAGTCACCTGGGTGATTTGATGTTTTGCCAGAAAACTGCACGAGATGTGATGCGTGAGTGGGCAGGCTGTCGTGATAAAGCTGCCAACCACAAGTTGTCCATAGCTGTGGCCTTCTGAATCATCTGAATAGTTTCCACTGAGGAATGTTCAAGCTTGACGCAAAATCTGACGCAGGTTTGTTGCTCTACTTGCTCAGTCATTTGAAATGTGACGTCCACACAGTACACATGCTCACTCAATGGCGTCTACTGCCCCTATTGACTAGTTCAGTGAAGTCGTCATTGTTCACACATGCACATTCCAGTCCACTGTCCTTGGTTGCCAGGTTACACTGATGTCACTCAAACCATTCTTGTTATAACAACAATGGCTGGATTTTTTCTGGATAGATCTCATATTATTATAGTGGATTTATTTCGGAAAATGAACAATGCTATGGCAAAAATAAATTAAACCAATATCATCTACAGTTACTGGAAGAAAAGAAAGAATGCTGCATTAGCTTGCTTTGAATTAAATGTTTGAGATTATATCTGTGTGAAGAAAGAAACACAAAACACAATGATAATATGTGTATTATTTAATCGCTCAAAATCTCTCCTACTTTTGAGCTTTCTCAGAAGTTTGTCTTAAATAAAAATCTTGTAAACCATTACTTACAGTATTGTAAAGCTTATCAAATTCTGCATATCTCCTGAAGACAAACCACTCACTCCTGCCCACTGAGACCAGAACTTTATAAACCTGTGAAAACAAAAAAATAATAAAAATAATAAAATTTGACTGCAAAAACCTGTTACTATTTAAATATGTGAATAAGTTTGCTTTCATACCTATGAAACTGATATTAGACATTAATGTTTATATATTATTTCACCAAGATACACGGTGTATCAACTGAAACACTTATTTTATCTTGTTGAAAGGTGATGTTTTATTTTTAAAATGTTCTGAAATATTTCTATAATTTTCAGAGAAAAATATAGTGAACACACGTATAGTCATTATTTAGATAATTCTAACATTTTGCCATTCTTGTTTTAAATTTTTCCCCCCAAGAATAAAACATTACAGAGTCAATTGATGATATTCTCTTCTATTCTTCCTCCATAATACCATTACCTGGAAATTATAAAGTATTTTCGAAAGTGATGCCTGGCACACAGTAAAGGTTTAATTATTAGTTCTTCCAGCTCATCTTTAACACAGCATATTTCAAATTAAGAATTTATCTTCAGATTTCCTACCACTACCTTACGTATGTTTAATATTTTCATACACACATAATTGCTTATAACTGTAGTCAACAGCTCCATGAAGTAAGCAGAACAAACATTACACCCCCCACACTATACATATGAGGAAATGATGACCCCAAAAAGTTAAGTAACTTGTTCAAGCACACACACATGTGAGACTAAGATCTAAACCTTGTAACCCTCCATGTACCAGAACCAGTATCAATAGTTATAATACAGAATCAACTCCCACAATTCATTCCACAGATACTCTCAGATTATAATTCAACATACCAATGTAGAGAAAACTGGGACCCCCAAAATCTTGTATCATTTCTAAAGAAAAAAAATAACAAGAATCCAGATTTACAAGACAAGGCTCACTGATATATGGCTTGGGTTATCAATCTCATCATTTTACAGTATAAGACTAGGGGAAAGGGTTTATAATACAATTGCCCACAATCTGTTAAACAAGTTAAGTAAACCAAGTTAATTTTGGGAAATGGGCTTACAAACATATATAAACTATCCTTTCCCATCTAAGATTGGTCAGCTACACTCACAAGTTCACAGTTAGATAATACTGTGAGGGAAGGACCTCCCTGACACTGTGATTATATTGAATTGTATGAATTCTGTAGTATCATTTAAGATATGATCACATTAACAGGCCAACAGTGAGAGGAGTTAAGGTTTCACCTGAAAGGTGAAGCAAAATCATTGGAATCAGAAACCTGCCAGAAAAGAGCATTCTACATGAGCTATAGGGTGGTGACATGGCTCTTCTGGTATCTCAACCATCAACTAAGATGGTATCAAGTTGTCTCAGAGGAAGCTATTGGGTGTAAGATGTCAGAATTGTTTGTTCACATGGAGAGTATGCAGAAGCAGAGGGTCATGAACCTGATCAAGGTGCCAGTGAAGGTGAGCCATGCTTCTAAGACTAGACTGCAGATTTATCTCATACATACTCATGATCGGATAGGCCTGGAGAAGAACCACTACGAAAGGATAGGAAACGGGTTTATGTAATTGCAAGCTTCTTGAATTACTTGTGCTAATTCCTGGTGCGGTAGGGTGGTTTCCCATCATTACCTAAGTACAACCAAGACCAGAACCCAAGCCTAGGTTCCAGGCTGAAGTAGCTCAAAAGCAAATATATTTACAGGAGCTAAGATAAAGCCCTGTGAATAATTAATTAGTAGGATTTATTAACAAGGGCTTATTAAGTTCTAATAAAAAACATCAATAAGCAAAAACAAAAACTCTTCAAATTAAAAACTTTTATTTGCCAAAAGAAAATCACAAGATTTCACAGAAAGTAGTATATTTATTACAATATAAATCATGTTACTGAGTTTTTAAAATATTTCCTTATTGTCTGCCTTGCCCACCAGGATATAAGTCCCTTGAGAGCATGGGTAGTATGATTCTTACTACCTATGGTATCCACAGTGCCTTGAATAGTGTCTGGCATAACAAAGAAACTCAGTGACAATTTGTTGAGTAGATATATGAAAATACACTTTAGACTTGGTTTAAGCCAAGACGTCCTAGGATACAAAGCAATTCTGTTAGAAGCTTCATAGTATAGAGCTATGTATAAAACATACGAGAACTCCCTCTGCCACGAAAAATAGAGGACACCTGAGATATCTCCCTGCCGACAGTTGCTACATATGAACTTCAAACTTGGCAGGCTATGCCCTTGAAGGAGAGAATGGCCCAAAGGTATAAATAAGAACAGGGAAGGAAGGAAACCTTTTACGTGCTCCACTATTTTATCCAAGGTACACTGACCTCTTGTTTACCATAAATGTGATGTTTCTAAAATCTGCCTACATGAATGTGGAATGAATGTACAATGCTTGTATAGATATTACTACAACACAGAGACTGAGAGGAAGCAAACTGCCAGACAGTACAATGTCTCTGCTCTGGGCTTTGGTGCAGGGCGTGGTGGTATTAATGAAGGAAGGACAGAGGATAGAAGGGCTGTTTCCAGTTCCTGGTCTGAGACTTCAGGGGAAAACCACCATAACCCACTTCATTAAGAAGGCAGAGTGGAGTCGTCACACAAAGCTTTTAACTCCTCAGCTTTCTTCAACTCCCATGTGAAATGGACTCTGAGTTGAAAGTCACTTGTCATGGGGCTCCATCGGCTAGGGCCAGGTGGTCCCCTGATCCAAGGCTGCAGGAGATCACTTGATTCAGGAGCAGGCAAAGTGGGAGCTCTGCAGCCTGAGAGAGCCAAGGAGAAGCAGTGAGTTGCTACCACCTTGGCCAACACAACCAAAGAATAGATAACAAGTCAGTTCATCAACTGCAGGTGCCAGCAGTGGGTGCCAGCAAAATGCCCAGGGTTGGGTCAGGTCAAGCATAGCTGGATGTTTACCAAACCAGTCACTCCATACCTGGAATGGCAAAGACCTAGAGGGATGACAAGAATGCAGGAGGCTTCACCATGCTGCTGGTACCGTGAGGTCAATCCAACACTGTGAAAGGGGACCGCGCTTATCCCATAAACCATAATGCCAAGTGGGAGTGTGTGTTCATTAAGAAAAAGGGCAGAATGGAGACAGCCTGGGCATTTTTACTTTAAAAAACTGCTTAAATTTTAGCTCAAACTGATTCTGTTTAACTTAAACAGAATTGGGTTAAGTGAATTCCTTCATACCATTCAGTGGGTGGAGGTTTATAAGGAAGACCAGGTCAGTAACAGACAAGACAAATGACATTTTTCCAGTAGGAGGAGGGCAGGAGATCTCTGTATATACTACCAGAACTAATGGAACTAAATACAGTATTATACATTTCATTACACTAGTTAGAAAAGTGACTGTTCTCCAATAATAGTCACTGATACCCTGATTCAGCAAATATTCATTGTGTTTATTCTTTATGAAGCCCTATAGTAGAGCCTCTGGTGATAAAAAGTAAAATTAGAAATGGGTTTTGCCTTTAAGGTGAAAAAAGAGATCAAAGACTGGATTACGTATTTTAAAATTGAGGTAGAAAACTAATAAACATCATAAGATACTACATAAATTTCAAGAAAGATACTATGGCATTTCAAGATAGTGGTTCTTAACATGTGATCCGTGACTTCAGAGTCCATTAACCCCCCGACAGTGCACATCAAATTAGGGGCATGTGTCACAGATCCATGGGTATGAACATTTTCTGCTGAGAGGCTCTATCAGATAGTATCATAGCTTCTCCAAGTGCAAAAATCTGCTCTGAAAAAGAAACTGGCTTCCATTATAGCACCCAGGGAAGACTGTGGAGGAAGCAGCATTTGAAAGATAGGTAAGGTATGGATATGTAAAGATAGGGAGAGGACGTTCTAGGTTAAGGAAGAACAAAAGCAGAACCGGAAATATTCTCTATATTCTATTTTCCCCATATGCTTTATGCTGCATACTTACAGTGAATCTCTTCTTTTTCTCTCTGTGTTCATCAGAGCTGGGAATGCTTACACTTGGGCAGCTTTCCTTGTAGTCCATGGTATAATCCCTTTGGGTGTAGAGCCTCGAAAGGACACCAAAAAAGGAGCCCAAAGAAACAGTCGGCAGAGGACAAACAAAATTGGCTAATCCAAAACATAAAACTTCTTGAGGTAATGTTCAAATTCCATCACGCAACTAATGGGAGAAAAAAAAAATGATTAGCAAAGCAATTTTAAAATACCATGATCTGTGATTCCTTATTCACAGGACCAATTTTATGCTTATTCTGGCAGGAATTTACTTTTGATCATAAGTCCCAGGGGGTGTTAGGTCCTCCTGGTACTGAATTATATATGAGATTGAAGGTCTGTTTGTGCCTTACCATGCATGGCCCACAGGAGCACAACTACAGGAGAACATCATGTCTCAGGGCTCCCCTTTGGAAGGGACAATAAGATACGACATTATGTGGCATCAGAAACAGAGAAGGAAAGAGCTAGGTGGCAGGATAAGGGGTTTCATACAAGGTGCCCAGGAGACATCTAAGTGTGCGAGTTCAACAGCAGACAATTAGGTATAGAAGTCCAGCCCTCAGAGCTGGACCAGAGATCTGTTTGCAGACTGTGCTAGACATCCTTCACTTGCCCTTTTCTATCCAGTACCCCTTTTTCTACACACTCTGACACGTGCCAGAAGGCTGACCTCAGTGGACCTCAGCCCACCTACCACCCTGCCCTGGTTTGGTGCAACAAATGCAAGATACCAGCAGGAGATGGAAGGGCAGGAAGAAAGAGATGGTAAGGCATTTATTCCCCCTGCTCCCTTCCTAACGGGCAGTGGTTCCTCTATCTAAGGCCACAGTTCCTAGGAGGTGGCCCCTCTTTCACAGCTACAGTGGAAGGCCTGGGGGGCAGTATGGTTTCCAAACACTGTTACTAGATGGGGTGCTTCCCCATGCCCTGCTGGTTCTTATCCCTACCTACAACAGCTCAGTAAATAGTCCCTTTGTTAGATTCTCTCCTATTACTTTTGAGTGTTATGTGACTGATGGAGTAATTAGGACCAAGAATTACCCCAGGAAACAGACCCTCAAAAACGGGATGCGCATTTGATGAACGCCCTGATCACATTCCTGTGGGGGGAGGGGATGAGGAACTGGTCACCTGGTACACAGTGATATCATGATCACTCAAATTCCCTCACTTGGTGTCACAGGACAGAGTACAGAAGGTAGGCAAGGTGCTGGAAGGTCAAGTGGATGATGAATGTGCTGATTTCAGAGACTGTGACCTGGGCTGGGGCTGCTTCTTTCTGGTTGTGTCTGAGAATGTGCACAAAGATGACAAATTGAAAGTAGTGAAATACCAAGAAGATGCATGAAAAATCTATGGTTGTTAGATTCGCCCCCCCCCCCCCCTTATAGCTGCTAAGTTGATAGGGCTAAGGATCAAGTCCAGAGTTTGATGGTAAGGGTTGCAGAGCCAATTAAACATGCAACCCTGGAAAGTCTCTTATGCTAACACAAGGGCATTGGCTGCAAAGGAGAATGCTCCTGAATGCTTCTGCAGGCACCTGGGCAAACACAATGAGGCTAAGAATGTTGAACTCCATGTTTAGCTGAACGTCCCTGCTGAAAGGAGTAACTTATACCACTGAGTAGTCATCAGCCTCCCAAACCTTGCCCCCATAAAGCCTTTCAAATTGTTTCACAAGGAAATGCCAGTTCTGCTCACTACCTACTCCCATCACTCCTCACTGCCCCATAACACTAGTTAGATCCCACAGAATTCAGAAGGAAGTTCAGAGCCTATTCTGGAAAGAGAATGCCTTTATGCTAAAAAAAAAATTGCATAATCTCAACAATTTTTACCAACAGGAGTTGGAGAAGCACATATGGAAGTACATTCAAAGGATGTGAGACCCAAGGATGTTAGACTAAATATAAATTAAAGTGACCCTATACCAACCACAGTGTATCCCATCAATCTTTCTTCAGACCTCTTCAGAGACCTGCAGCCATTCACAAGGGTGACCATCCACTGAGGAATGGGAAATGTGTATCTCCCCAAGGGTTACTGGACACTAGCTCTGAAAGGACACTAATCCCTGGAGACCTAAAACATGGTCCACCAGTCAGCAAAATGTAGAGACATAAAAATCAATTGTGATCCTAAGTCAGGATCCAGCTAATAGGCTACAGAACTCGGATTCAAATTAAAATCTGTCTCTAAAACCTACATGGACTTGTTTGCTATACCACCCTGTCTCTCCTTTAAGTAAGGTTTCTCTGTCCTTCGAGCTAAATCAAACTGGCAACCTAATACTATTTCATACTTAGTGCTTAAGCTTCTTACAAGCCAAACTGTGCTTTGTGCGCATTACTCTGGTTGCTGCTCACAACAGCACTATCTATGAAGAGGAAACTGAGGAGAAACTGAAGCATAAAAACGTGGAATCAGGATTTGAAACCCTGTAGTCTGCCTTTGGACCTGTACCCACTGTGCCACACTGTCTCTACAACATATATATGCTCTAAAGAGTACTCTGGGAAGCAATGAAGAAGGTTCGTAAACTTATTTTTAAGTAGTTACAACTGAAATTATGAAAAAGCAACCCTGCTATCACTGTAAATTTAATGTATGGTTATTCTATAAAACCGAAGCAATTTAAATTCTGCAAAATCATCTTATGGCAAGGCAGCCAAATAAAACAGAATAAAAAGAGGATATATGAACCCCCACAACTGCGAAAAAACCAGAAAGCTATGTCATTCACATGGGAATAAAAGTTGGTGCTTTTGGGTGGAGGTTTCACAGGTAGGTTAGGGTTTCCGAAGGAGAATCACAAAAGAACCTGCCTTTACTCTGCTGGGGAATCTCAAGATAATCTTGTAGGTTGGTTCCCAGGGGCAGCTGGCTTGCCTAGGAGGAGGTCCCTGGGAGACTAAGTTCAGCTACTAAACCAGAATGGAAGAACCAACTTTAACATCCAGCTAGGGAATCTACTCAGACAAGCCCAAGAAGATAAAAAGAAGCCCCGACCAGGTAGCCCAGGTGGTCAGATCATTGCCCCAATATGCGAAGGTTGCAGGTTCAATCTCCGGTCAGGGCACACACAAGATTCAATCAATGAATGCACAAATAAGTAGAACAACCAATCTATGCCTCTCTTTCTCTTCCTACCTCTCTCTAAAAATAAGTATAAAAAAAAATTTTTTTTTTAAGAGGGAGAAAAAAGAAGTGGGTCAGGTGGCAAGAGAACTTCCAGATGCCAGCCAGATCTTAGGAGGGGCAGTGATTTGCAAGGATAATATACTAGCTGGTAAATATTATACTTACAGCAGTTCTAATCAGGGGTTGAGACATTTTTGGTTGTCACAACTTGGAGGACTGCTATTGGCTACACACCACAGAGGATGCTAAACATCCTACAATGCACAGGACAGCCCCTACAACAGAAAATTATTGGGCCCAAAATGTCAATAGTGTTGCAGTTCAGAAACCAACATTTATTGAGCACTAATGCCTGGCATTGTTCTAAGAGCTTACATCTAACACATCAGCTAACTGTCACTGCAACTCGTGAAGTATCATTATACTGGTTTTACAGATGAAGAAACCTAGGTTATGACGACTACTTTCACATGGTCACAGAGCTTTGGGTGGCAGCACTGTGATGTGACCAGAGCTCTGACCTGAGAGCCTAGCTTGCACACAATGTCCCTTGATTTCGTATGGTGCTGCTACATGCATCCCTTCTTCTAAATCAACTGTGGAGATACAGAGGTGAAGAAAAGGGAGCACCAAGTGTCCATTAGCAACTGGGTTACAGAAAGAAAACCATGCACGAGAACAGTAGTGTTCCAATTCTGCCACCGGGGGTTGGGGACAGATATGTGCAGCACTATTTCAGAAATGGCCCATCTCTCCCTCTTAAAACATCACAAGCCAACATCTAACCAAGAGCATGGCACAGAGTGGTGTCTGAGTCATTGGTCACATCCCAAGGACAATCAAGGGCTACATTATGAAATAAAGAAGACACAAGAAAGGACGCTATCTCAGGATACAGTCTTTTAAAAAGGAGGGGAAGTTAGTCTTTTTTTAAAAAGCATTCACAGATTTAAAATCTTTTACTTGGGGGGCTATAAAAAGTAGAAATATGGGGGAAGCTCCATGATAGAAAACTTTCCAAATACATGTTAGATTAAATTTTTATTGATAATGTTTAAAATAGATGGACATCGGTTAAAGCTTCTTTAAAAAGCACCTTTTTGTTCATCATTGTGCCCATCTTTTTGTCTATTATATGTAATTATGGTCCTGAATCTTATCCATCTTTCTTTCAGAAAGCAAAAAAAAATCGAAAGATTCTTCTACTTTTACCTCTAAAAAAATAAGCAGAGAGGATCTGAATTCCATTTCTTTCACCCATCATGAAGACTGTACAGTACTAACTGGTGGACCCTACTCAAAACACAAAGCAGATAAATTCCTAAGTATCAGTATGTACTCTGAACTCACACAGCAGAGAGAGAGGTATTCAGTGATTCACACTAATGCATAAAGGAAAATTAAAAACAAGCTGCTCTGAAAGGAAGGAAATAGGCTTGGAAGAGCTGAGTTTTCTTCAGCAGAGGGAAAGGACTGGGTACTGGTGTTTAGGAGCAAAAACCCCAAAAGAGAGAGCTAACAGGGCTAAAAGAAATAAAAGAAAACCCATGTACAGACCCTGGGCATATCAAGAGGTCCGGTGTATGGGTATAGGTTTCGGAGCGGGGAACTGACTCAAAGAATAAAAAAAGAAACTGGGGACAGAGAGGGGACAAGAATTATTTCTGAGGAGAGAACAGGCCAAGTGGGTGGATTTCATTTTAAATTACATTAAAAGTGCCTTCTCAGGAAATTCTGGCCCCCCCAAACTGGTTATTTTATTAAAAGGCTACTGTCATAGTAAATAATCTGTATCTGTTTATTTCTGCCTCTCAGAATACTGGCTCCAAACACATCCAAAATGTTTCAGTAGAAACAAAGCACATCTTTGTTATATCTGTAAATTAAGTCCATTGCAGAAGAGATTAAAAATCTAACAGGATCTGCCAATGGAAGATACAGAGTAACCTTCTCCTCCCACATACATCACATGATGAATCAGTTACAACTTTTCCTGTTTTCCTTTCTTACTAATATATCCTTCCTCTAATTCCCACCCCACCCCGAGTGATTTTTCCCTCACTGTGTCATGACAAAGCACGCCTAGTTTTTCCTAGATTTATCCGTCTCTTACTTGAGATACCTTTTATTTATCCTGATTCTTGATAAAGTGATATAAAAATTAAAAATACAATATGTGCAAAATATACATTGTTGGGATACAACATAGGTAAACAGCCTATACCCAACAATTCCGAAGGAGTGTCCAAGAACCTCAACGCAAATCTGTTGGTTCCCTGAAACTGGCTCCACTTTATTACATACATTTAAGGAAGGACTGAGTAAGGAGATAGAAGTAAATGCTGACAGTCCTTTTCTCCAATACTAGAATCAAAACTGCCAGGATAAGAAGAGCGGGCTTAATCTTACTCCAACGGATAAGATACCCCTCTGCTGGCTGCAGAACTGGCAGGGTAGAGATGGTAAGTGTGGCAGCGATGTTCTGTTCTTTCCTCAACCTCCCAAGGTCACCATCCTGGGTTCCTGATCACCACAATGCCTGCCCTCCTCCTGGTTTCCCTAGCTCTTCCATTGGTAGTCACACTCCCAGTGTATATTCCACGCAGGCATGAACACAGAATACTCTCAAGGATGATTCCTGAAGGACTGTGACCGCTGGCAGAATGATGGGGGGATGGGTGATTATATGAGGCAAGAGAATAGCGAAGGGGAAATTCACATAAGTAGTAGTGGTAAAATCCTGCAATCCCCAGGAAGCCTAGGGGAAAGCTGTCTCTGACTGAGAAGGACGGGAGAATTCAGATTAAGGAGGCACCCAAAACAAAAACAACCCACAGATAACAATCACAGTCACATCACGGAGTCTCTTGCGAGAATCTCCAACCTGATTATCTCTCCTTCCATTCTAACCCTCTTCCAATCAATTCTTCCCACAGTAAAGAGCCATTTTTTAAATCACTATAAATCTGATCATTTCACTCGTTTGCTGAGATTCTATCCATGGCTTCCCACTGTTCTTAGAATAAAATCCAAACTCGGAATTGCTGCTAACAGACAAGCACCTACATGGCCTAACTTCTCCCTCCCTCTACAGCTGCATCCTACCAGGGCCTCTAGCCCCTCTGGTCACTAACTCCTGTCAGAGCAGCCCCTGTCTAGTTCAAACACATACCAAGACCTGTCCCACCTCCAGTCTCTTGTACCTGTGTCCCCTCTGCGTCAGATGTTTTTTCTTCAGCTCTTCACATTGAGGCTTGTGTTCAAATGTCACTTCCTTTAAAAAGCCTTCATCATAACCGCTGATACTAATGTGCCCCTTCTCCAAATTAATCTCCTGTCATCATCCTGTCTGTTTCCATTTCAGCATTTATAACCATCTTGGATTGTTTATTTATTGAAAATCTCACTGACGGGAGTATAGAAACTGACTTATTCATTGTCATGCACTTAGTAGGCCCCAATACATATTTGTTTATTCATTCAACAAACAGGTGGAGAGAGACACTTGGAAATTCCAATTTGCCCAAGTATGTAGCTGAGATCTTCATAGTCACCTCTGGTTCATCGTTCCTTTATCAATCTCCTGAATCATCAATTTGTCCCAATTTACTAGGTCAATTCCATTATTATACATATGCTTATGCTATAGTATCTTAATGCGATCCTCCCTAAAAATATAAATATATTTTACAGATACTTACACCATGCTTACCATGTGCTAGGGATATGTGATTAGTTTGTGCTCCAACTTTTATTATTTGTGCGAATTATCCTATCTGATAACACCCTTAACCAAACGTTTTTTCAAAACAAAGAGAACTCAAGAGTAAACACAGATGCTTATACAGTGTGATTAAGAAAACTTTACTCCAAAGCAAATATTTGCTTTCAAAATTCTTCCTCTGACAGTGAAATTTTACTAGTTAGCACAATACAAGAAATTTCCCAAAGGAGAAAAATTGTAACCAATTACATATTTAAATTATAGTAGAATTTTACCTTAAAGTTCTAACATTCTGAAAATTACAATCTTTATATATATTTTTCCTACCAACTCTTTCCTATCAATAGAAACTGGTAAGTTAAATTTAGACTATACCTGTAAGTACTCAAAATCAAGTAAAAAAACAATAAATTAAGCTAATGTGGGCCCTCAAATGGGAAAACCCCAGTTGAGGTTTGGGAAACAATAGGAAAAAGATAAAATTAAATTGCAGAAATGTCTACATAAGTTCTAAAAACAAGTTTTAATCTATCAGGGAAAGAAAAATTACAAGTAAAATATAAACATTCACACAATGTGAATATGTACAAGGATATGTTTGTAATAAAAAATGAAACAAAGTATACTAAATCAAATGCTGCTATCAAACTCAATAAAACGGGAAGCTTCAACAATAGGCCAATTCAAGTATTTTAAATCTATCACCTTTCTCTGAAAGACGAAAAGCTTCTGACATATGTTCTCTCCATATATCCAGGAAAATAAACGAAGAAAGAAGTATGAACATTTTATTATCTTAAACGATGAAGGGAAAGAAGGTAAACTACTTCCGCCACCCAGAAAGAAGAGAACATTCAGTCCTATCCAGCTCAGAAAACAAAGCAGGGAGATGGGATTATTTGTGCCGAGGGATACAAAAACAAAATAAAGCTTCAGAATGGTACCCCACAGGAAAATCCAAAGCTGCACGCTGGAAGGCTTGTCCTGATGGTTTCCTGAGTGAGTTTATTGTGTGTATGTTTAAACTTCCACCTGCCCATCTATACGGATGTTGGGTATATTGCTCTCACTACACCTCACTGCCTTCCTGTGAATCCAGCCTCAGTACCTCCAATAGTATCTTTTTCGTTAGTACTGAACTCCCCTGCCTTCTTCCTTCACTGTCAGTTGTGTATAAATTACTGTAGAAGCTCAATATTTAATGATTTAAAGGCCTGTCAAACAGAACTTTAAATTCGTTTGTATTTAAAAATCAGTTAAGTGATGTGGGGGTATGTGTCTTATATTTCCTTTAAAAAGTAACTGGAATTTGTGTGTACATGCTTATCTATAGCAAAAAATATATATATATAAGGAGTTTCTATATAGCAAAAATAAAAGACAAATGACCAAAAAATTACAATTCAAAACAGACTGATACATTCTCTAAGAAAGCTACGAAAAATCACTTCCAGCTGAACTTATCTAGATATTTGGAATAGTGGAGACATGTGAGGAACGTTTTGAAGGCTGGGTACACAAACAGAAAGGACAGTATGGCTCTTGGTAGAAACAAGGAGGAGCCATTTGTCCAGTCTGTCTGAATTCCTGCCCACTTAGGGGAAAAGACCTGCTCTTTCATAAAAACAGAAAGAGAAACGTGGATTTGAAATCATGTTGTAGAGAACTCTGAATGCTCCTGGATTTCATTCTGCAGGTGAAAATGTAAAAAAACATTTGAAAAGAGAACTCAGGGTAAGGGCTGTAGGTGTACAGAATTGGAGAAATGGTGGAAGGACTGAAGAAAAGGTCTTGGCATCAATAGGCACAGCAGATTTGCAAAAAAAACAAAAAACAAAAAACAAACAAAAAACCACAAAAAAACAAAACTGAAAGGAGAAATAAGTCGGCAGCTATTTCATGTATAGGGCAAAGCAGAAAGAGGGATTAACACTGCCTCCAGGTTTTATTTCTCAGTAACCAGGAGAAATAAAAATAGGGGAAAGAGAAAGCAAAGTAAATTGACAGTGAATTGGCTTAAGTACCGTATTTTGCTATATATAATGCATACCCAAGTTTTTGGACCAAACTTTTAGGAAAAAAAATCTTTGGTTTAAATTTTTAAATTCAATTATTTATTTATACCTAGAAACAAAACCGATTATCGTATTCCAGTGTGTTATTTTGCATATGGTCATCATTATTGCTTTCTACTTACATTTTAAACACAGCATAAATAAGAAAATTAAAAACATTTATAGAGATATGGAATTAGTACTACCCGTGTATGATGCACATCCTTATTTTTCCCTCACAAAGTTGGGCAAAAAAAGCGTGCATTATACATGGCAAAATACGGTAATTACTAGCCCTAGCTGGAAATGTCTACCTCAGATCCAGGCATTTGAAACCTTCTGGTGGCGAGAACTAATTTCTAAGCACTTAGGATACAGCAGAGAAAACAACTGGAAAGTATCTCTGCCCTCATGGAACTTACCCTCTAGTGGCAGGCAATATATAATAAGTAAATCAACACACAAGTATATATTACAAGAAGAGTGGGGTTGCATAGAATTTTAAATAGGAGGGTCTGAGATAATAACATCTGAACAAATACCTAGAGGTGAGGGAGTGAACTATGCAAGGAACCAGGAAAGAGTCAGCAACTAACACACCAGTATCTCCATGTAATTTCATTCCACGATGTTTTTGAAGTTGGCAGCAACTGCAATACATCTCTTTGGTGACCCAGTCCTATTTCCTTGGGCTAGCATTCAGTGTCCCACTTCCTGACCTTTTTCTGTCCAATCAAGAAAACTTCATCAATAACACAGCGATAACAAACTACCTACTAGGTCAATTTGTTTATACTGGCTGTTTACATTCCCTACATAAGAGAAAGGACTGCATTTTAAAACAACAAAACCAAAGCACTATTAGAACATGTTTGTACAAAGCTTAAGGAGACAATCATTTTGTTCTCAAAGCAATCATTGATGTAGCAACTTTGAGACTTGTGATTTAAATCAAAGATGCTGTAAAATGATTATGAATCATGCAATTAAGCTACCAAGCAGGATGTTGCTGAGAGAGAGAGAAAAAAAAAAACATTCGCAGTACCATAAAACTGTCAAAAATAAAAATAGTACTATCATCAAAACCAGAAGTAGTATCATCCTTTGATTTTCTAATTTGTTATTCAGCAGCAGTGAATTTTAGACTAAGAGCCATTTATTGGTTCTGGGTCTTTGGGCCTCATCCTTATCTGTAAAGGGCAGCTGGTCTGATTTTTCAGATTCCCTTCAATTCTGAGATTCTATGCAGCAAGTTATGGTGTCTATGATGTTTAGTTTACTTATGTATTTGGCTACTCTTGTTTACCTCATTTTGCAATAATAGTACAAATAAGCACCCACCCAAAACAGCACAACTATAAGTTCTGTATAAAGTAATATGAACTTCTTTAAATAAACCTACCAGAGCTTGGTGCTTAAAATGAGGCTCCACTCTAAAAATGCTGCCTTTTTCCATCCCCCTTTGAGAACAGCCTGCAAGACTCAGGTTTCTGTATTATTGGATTTGATATGGAACAAGTTGGATGAGAACATCTTTAGTATGAGACAAAAATCATGAGACTTTTTCTGGTGTCTTTGAAACTATTCCAAACGAATCCCCGAGCATTTATAGCAACACTTCTGCGGAAAAAGGTGACAACTTTGACGATTAATGCCCATGTGAATGTGTAATAAAGAAAATAGCCAACGTTATAGTGGACCATTGCAAGCACTAAGTATTAATTCATTTAATCTTCATAACAATCCCATAAGAGTGTAACTATTATCATCACCCTTTCGGATACCCAGAAGCTAAGATAAAGGAATTAAGCAAATTGCCTGAGTTTTCACAATTAAGTAGATTCAAACCGTGGCACTCTAGCTTCAAAGCCTGCGCGGTTAATATCTCCGATACACTGCCTGTGTAAACCCTGCTGGTGGTGGTGAACTAACAGTCCCATTACTAGCCTCATTCTTGGGGCAAATTGAGTAACACCAAGTCCAAAAAAAGTCGCACCGCAAGTTCGCTATGGAGCGTCTCCTACGGTCCTGAACTACGAACGTGAAATATATTTTAAAGAATATAAAATCTCTGCAGTTCCTGAAGTCTCTCCACATTTGGGAAGAGGGTGTGTGGCGCAACGCAAATATTTTCTATCCTGGAGCTAATGCCGTGAACAAGTGCGGGAAAGATATCGCCCTACCCGGTGGACCCCTCCCATGGGGAATTCACGCCAGGGACCGCCCGCCGAAGCCCCGTGCTCCTAACTCGGCACTGAAGTGGCACCTGGGCGGTCCAGCCAAACCGCACCTGCATCGTGCGTGCCTGCGGAGTCCCTCCAACTGCCCTGCGAGCCACCGGGATCTCTCCCCACACTTACCTTTAGGATCGGCTCCCAGCGCGTGCCCAGCGGGAGGCTCAGCCACAGCTGCGCCACACAGAACCCGGCGGGCTCCCGCTGCCTCTGGCCCCCAGCGGCACTAGCCAATGTTCCCCAGCCCAAACCCCGCCCCCGAAGCAGGCCCCGCCCACCAATCAATGGCGCCATCTCACCGTGGGCCCCGCCCAAAGTTAGGGGCGGGGCTTCTGCTCATTCAGCTCCGCCCCCTGCACACCAGTGGGCCTCGAACCCTTTAGGGGGAGCTGTGGGCAAGGTGCTCAAGGAAGGCTCTAAATAAAGTGAGAAGGACCTGTGGGAGAGTGAACCCTTGAGGGAAATAAGCAGGGCACAGGCCAAGGAAACCGGGAAGAGGAGAGAATTAGCCATGGGGGTAAGACGAGGAAAGAGGTTTGGGAAGGAAAAAAGAAGGCACTCTCCCCACGTTTCAGCTAAGGTGTAGGGCAGGCTACGACATCTTAAAATAATTCACTTTTTCAGGGCACTGGTTAGGCTCATGCTTCTGCGGCAGGGTAGGAGTCACACTCAAATTCAGGAGACCCATTCCACCCAGGTCAAGTTTGGCATTAATGCCCATGTGTACTACAAGACTTTGTGACCTCATGTATAGGTAAAGGGGAAAAAGTCAGACCATTCGTTAGGAATTATTTTAAACACCAATGTATTTGAATTTGGAAAGTGAAAAACTATTTGCGGAATCAAGTCAACTAATTTAATTATGGTGGGAAACACAAGGGTCACTTTGCCAACAAGCAGGATTAATACACTACAGCTTTTGCTACAAGAACTTAATAGTGCCAAGAGGCCAGCCTAGCTGTGTGTGACCTTAAGGGAAGTCAAAAATCTGAAGCCCTCCATTTTCTTATCCACAGAATGAAGAGATTCGGCCAGACGACTTTGTGATCTCTAAATGCTCTTGCACACTACCTTTCACACTGCCAGGCCCACTAGGACTATAGGGAAAGCACTGTTCTGTTAGGAGCCATAGAGAGAAACTGGGAAGTTTTTGAAAAAGTATTAGGGATCTCTGGCATCGCTTTATTCAAGCTCTCCTTTCTGGTTTTTCTATTTTTAATAACAACAAAACTCTTGTCCTAGCTCAACACTCTTGTCCTTGGCTCTTCTCTCTCAAGCCTCACATTTAGTCACCAGATCCTTGGCTTTCTGTATTATAGTCTCTTCAATGACCTTTCTCATTTTCATTGCCATCTCTGTATAAAGTACAAATACAAAAAACTCAGGATCTTGGATCTGACTCTCACCTACCTTTTCCACCTAATCTCCAACTACTCTCTGTGTACATATCTGTGAGACAGACTGTCTCCTCACTGCACAGTATTCATCATATACAGCCAACATTCCCACCTTTGAAAATTTACACCCACTGCTTCCCAGTTCAAAATACCTCGTCTCAGTCCTAGCTACCTGTCCAGATTACAAGAGATTGGGGGCCTCTCAATGCAATAAAATGCTATAATACTTAGGATCCGTACTACTCAGTAGACACTTAGCAGAATGACCTTGTTTTTGTATTCTCCATTATTTATAATATTTATCTCCAAAACTCAAGTATAAGCTACTTACTGGATGTCCCAGGCCCCAGCCAATCACACAAAAAAATCACACAAAAAGCCTAAAAAAAAATTATATACTCATCTACAATTAGGCTACCTATAACAGTAAGACTCTCTGTTTTTGTCTGGAATTATATGACACTGAAGTAACACCAGTTCCTTCATGCTAGACAAAACTTTGATGGACAGTTATATGTGACTGATTCAATAAAGGGGAAAATAAATTAGTATTAAATAAGACTTATTTGGAAGGCCAAATCTTTAACACTCATGGAAATGCATAAAAATAAAAAGTAACCTACCCATCTTTTGTCCCCATTGCCCCAAAAAGTAATAAACCTATATAGTAAGTACTTTAAATTATATTCATGAGTATATAATTATTTCCACTTTCCTTAAACTCTCTCTCTCCCTTGCAATAATTAAAATACTGGTATTGTTTTTCCATGAAAATAAGATTGTAGGAGTTTCCCTTCTAATTTCAAATAAATTCTGAAGAATAAGATAAATAAGAAACACATAGCACTTCTTGGAATTGAGCTAGAAAAGTTTTTAGTGGGAGCATTTTCTCAATCTGTTGAGATTTTGGTTCCTGGCAATTGTCATAAATTTGGCTCAAATAAACTCACAAGAAATTCTAATAGGTTTGGACGTTTGTTTGTTTGTTTGTTTTTTAATCCTCATCTGAGGATATGTCTTTTTATCTGAGAATTGATTCTAGAGAGAGAAAAAGAAAAAGAGAGAGAGAGAAACATTAACAGGAGAGAGAAACATCATCAATCAGTTGCCTCCCATATTCACCCCAACCAGGGATTGAACCTGCAACCTAGGCATGTGCCCTGACAGGGGATTGAACCCACGACCTTTTGGTGCATGGGACAACACTCCAAACAGTTGAGCCACCGGCCAGGGATGCACATTCCTTACATTGACATTTACTTGGCGTAGTGTGGCAGGATTCCAAGGAAGACCACCCAGGACCACCTTGCAGACCCATTGTGCCCTGCTGGCTCCTTTTTTGCATCAGGTGGACTTGGGTGAATTTCCCTTGGAATTCGGGACCTGTCTGTTTTCAGGTAAGTGGTCTGATTTTATTTGAGCTGTTTTTTAAAATTCTTGAGGTAGAACTAAAGGCTAAGGTTTGAGAGAACCCAGGCTAAGGTAGGTCAGAAGGGAAAAAATGAGCGGCTGGTTTCTAACTTTGGCTTTTCAGTTGGAATTGCTTTCTGAGAGTCTGAACACAAACCTTTTGCTGCATAAGTGAAGGCCTGCCTGATCTAGTTCTGTTCTGAAGATAAAGGGCATTTTCTCCCTCCAGCCCAAACCTCTGGTATTCTTATGTGACTAAGAATCTTTGTAGAGGTGCTAGGGGGCATCCCCCACAATGTGCAGGAGTTCCATAGGGAATTCCAACTGTAATTAATTAATTGACTTGTCCATTAATTTAAGATTTGTTACCTTGCACTCTGAGTCCTCATGGCTGTATTAGATAGCTAGGGAGAGAAACCGAGACATGTAAGAAGGTTGAATGTGACTAGGGAGGTGACAACCCATTGGAGCTTAACCCATAAGTTGCACACCTCAACCCACTATACAATACCCCTATAAGTTTCTTCAGACCCTGCAGATCTCACTAAAATTAATGGGAAATCATGCCTGCAAGAGCAAAAAATCCCAGCCCCAGCCCCATTACTACTCCTGCAGATATACAATAAATAGAAAGCTTTTACTTACAAGTACTTACAGACATAGAAAGATTTAACTAGAAATATCAACTTAAGATGGCCAAAATGAAGGGGGGTTTTGGCACTTAAATTAATTTTTGCATGCGGAATTGGAAAATGCCAACTCTAAACTGAATGAATGGGAAGTATGTCTTGATTGGAAATTAGAAGCTTCTACAAGGAGGACAGATAAATTCTCTTTTCTAAAAGAAATTAGTAAGAACTCTTAAAGCATGTCTCTGAACTAAGGAAGGTTTCCGAAGCTGCTCAATGCCAATACCCCACTTTTCCCTCATCTCTAACTACCCTGCCATACCATTTACTTCATTCTCTGTACTTACTCTCCCTCTTTCTCTTCTCACCTCCACCACCACAGCCCCCTGCTGACATAGGGGACACTGAGAATGGAAAACCAAACCAGGATAAACTAGGGGGAGGGGAGGAATCAGAAATTCTGGCAGCTTCCTTTGGAGAAAAGCCAGACTCAGGCAGAGGGGAACAATCAATTATATACATTTCTCAGACGAGAACAGAATTAAAGAATCTGCCTAAAGTTTTCCCCTACTTTCTCCAGGACTCTGATGGGTTCACAAAGGAATTTAATTTAACTCTTAAAACATGTGACCCTGGATATTCTGAGCTATTCCAAGTAATATATCTACTGTTTTCCGAGAACAAAAGTAACAGAATTACTAAATAGGGTTTGCTGGGAAACTCTTGTAGAGGAGTCTTTTTTATTGCAGAAAGCTAGATCATCTTAATAAGGATTATAGGAAACTGAAATGGGACTTAGAAAGAGAAAAGAAACAAGCAAGCATAGGAATTCTCTGAAAACTATGAGAGGATGTTTCCCTTTCTCCTTACTAATAGTTTAGGGGAAATTAAAAGGACAATAAAAAGGGGAAATTACTAAGGCCCTTGTAGATACTGGGGCTACTTTATGGACATTTGTAAGCAAACAGAAAAAAATAGTTATGGGCTCGTCTTTGTTTATGTTCCTCATTCTGTTGAGTCTCCACTGAATTCTCATCACACTCAACTAGGTAAATTTTCAGGACCTTTTAATCTTCCTTGGCCAAAAGCTCTCCCCATACTGCTCTTCAGCCTAAGATCTAATTCTTTTGGTAAACATAGACTTTCTCCTTATGAAATAGCCACCAGCCACCCTATGAGTCTAGAAGAAGGGACATATGAATCAGCTTCACTAAAAGGAGACATTCTGCATCATTATCAAGGACTCATTAACCAACTTATAGGGACTGATAAATTAGTAACATTCATTTCACAATGCGCTTCCAGGAGACAAAGACTTCAAAGGCCACGGCTTACAACCAGGAAATTTTTGTCCATTAGAAAAGACATTAATTAAAGACTCTCTCCAATATTGTTGGAAAGGACCGTATCGGGTGCCTAACTTCGAATGGGCATCTGCCCCGTCTCTGACACATGCCTCCACCAACGGCAGAGATCAAAGACTTCTTGAGGATGAGAAGCTGTCAACATCAGAGATAGACATCTTTCCTAAGACACTGACAAGGTCTGTATACCTACAAATTGATATTGAACTTTATTAGTTTGATTGTCTTCACCTGTCTGCTAATATTAATAATAATAATTATACTAGTTCTTGGAGATTTTCTCAAACTTTGTGTATAGACCAACTATTAATAATTGCTGAAGGTGTATTATAATACCCTATTTTATGGTTTCTTTTGAAATTTAGAAGAAATGGGATTGCAAAAGGAGGAAAGAGATATGTATATATTTTTAAGAGAAGTTAAAAGGAAGTAATTTGTCCTAGTAAGATGATATATCATTTCTGAATAAGTAAAAAGAGACAAACTAAGAACAGGGAAAGTGTAGAAAGTTAGTGGAAAAGGAATATTCAGAAAGAAATTTTATATATAAACACTAGAACCTAATTATGGGAATGTGTTTACCCCCTAATCCAGCAAGGTCTACTAACTAATATTAATTCAGATAGAAGCTGCAGTAGCTGTAAAAACATGGTCCCCTATAACTGCTGCTGAGGCACAAGAAATTTACTTATGAAACTCTTACTGTCCTCCTGGCCTCTGGAATTGTAGATGGTAACTGTAATTTACAACATTGTGTTCTTACAACCTTGGCCCCTAATAAACCTTAAAGTTACAGCTCCCAATTGTAAAATTAGGGGGAATCAGATTAGTAATGAACAGTACTTGAGTGCTTCCAATAGGAAGTAGATGAGCCATAGTAAATGGGAACTCATCTCGTCGTCAGATTATAAAAACTGAAAAGTTGCATGGTGTGCCCCCAAAGTATAAGATGCAAAATACAGAGAAATGAGACAGACAGCAAAACCTAGATCGTGCTAGCTCATAGGTTAGAAATGATCCAGAGTATTTTTCTTAATGAAAGATCATTAAGATGGGACCTGACTGCCTCACATGTACCTGCTTTTCCCTTTTGAGAAAAATTCAGCCCTGACTTCCAACTAAGGTTATGGTCTTGTCCCATCCTCAATGGTCCATCATTCAGCAAGACAAATGCTAACACTAAGACTTGCTAGAAATGAGCCTTCCTAGAACCATGGGACATTATTCAACCAAAATGTTGGTCATCAGTGCATCCCTTGGATTGATTTATGACTGAAAGTGGGAGGTGTGGATGAAAAAGGGGCCACATACTAACCCTGCCAAAGGAGGGCTACATGTGGCCTTACAAACTCAGAGTCCCCAAGTAGCCACATAGGATGATGGCCTGAAATTAATATTTTCTAAGTAAAAGCAGTTCATGGCAGGAAGTCATGTTCTAGGCTATTATTTTTCTCTAACAAAGGTCAATGTTTACCTACTGAGCCTGTCGGTTTTTTTTGCGTCTGCAATAACATACCTGATAACTTACCTTTGGAAAGTCAAAGTAATTTCCTTTTTTCCAGGCACCTCAAAACACAACTACCAAACAAAAGCAGAAACCACAAATCCCCTCATCATTATTATTATCAAATGAATTGTTAACTATCCTATGTCCACCTATGTAAAGGAAGCATGTGTCTGTTTATTTTCACTTTTTAACCAATCTCAGGGATTTCTTCACTTTGTTTCCCCATAAGGGGGTTTTGTAACCCCCTTATGCTTCCCCCCTGATTATAATGTATAGAATAAGGTGTAAAACTGCCATCCTCTTAAGCATTTTCTCAATCTGTTGAGATTTTGCTTTCCAGCATTTGTTATCAGTTTGGCTTAAATAAACTCATAAAACAATTTTTTAAAAAAGTTTTTAGTGTTCCAGAAATAAAACCTCAAACTATAAAAAACTGCCTACATTAGGGTGTCCTACACATTATTAAAATCTTTAGAGAGTAAATTTTCCTTAACTGCAACTTTACCCAGGTGAACAGAAATATAAACAGAGCCAAGTTTATAGAATGTCTACCAAGTAAGAGTAAAAACTGATTTGCAATCTATCAATAGCCCCTTGTGTTTTGAAAATAACATTAGCATGCTTAAGGGAGGCCCAGATCTCTGAAGTCTGGCCCAAACAATCTGTAAATCACTACTCACAGCAAACCTTTATATTATTCTGGAGATTTAAGAAGTATTAAATAGGTCAACTAAAGAAGTCACTTCATTTTAAAGAGTGGTTGTACCAGAAGCTCTTGGTTATACACTTAGAACTTTCCTCTTCCTCTCCTCAAAATGTGAGGTGACTATTAAGAATAGAGCTTTGGGAAGACTTCTGAATCCACTGAAGATAGAAGAACAATGACCATATTTACCTTCCCCCCTAAACCAATGACAACAACAAAAAGAAGCCAAACTAAATATATAAAATAACAGTGTTCAAGATACTGGATATTATGCAGTGAAGAAGAGTGGTCCCTCAGAGATGAGAAATGAACAAGGTATGCCCCAGCTTACTACCTTCAGAGAACTTATAGGCCATGGCACAGGGAAGCCCATAAGAAAGCCCACAGGGGAGCTCAGCAGATTCCCTAAATTGAGGGGAACATAGATGTGAGTCCAGAAGAACAAGATGGCTAGAGTTAATAAGGCAGAGTAAAGGAGACAAGGTAACAGCATGGAAAATCCCAGAGATTTGCAGAGCGCCCCCCTTAAGATTCAACAGCATTGATCAAGGCATGCATGTGAAGAAACTACCCAAGGTCAATGAAAGAACAAACCTTCTGAATGCATCAGAAGGCGGGGTTGGGGAAAAAGATCACAAAAGACATTTGGAGAAATATGACTGATCTTTTTCAAAATCTGATATTATAAACCCACAAGAAGAAAACTCTACCAACACATTTTGTAATGAAATTACTAAGAAATGGTCATAAAGCAAAAATCTTAATACCAGCCAGAGGAAAAAAGACATGCTATGTATAGAGAAACAAAGGTACAGATAACAGCAGATTTCTTGTCAGAAACAGTACAAGAAAAAGATAGTGGAGCAACATCTTTGAAGTACAGAAGAAAAAAATGTTTAATCTGGAATTCCATATCCAGCAAAAATATCATTCAAAACTGAAGGCAACATAAAAAAATTTTTTGGTTGTGCCAAAGATGGAAGAATTCAAAACCAGCAGACACATATTACAAGATATATTAAAGGAAGTCCATCAGACAGAAGGAAAACAATTCCAGATACCTGGAAATATTGATATACACTAGGAATGAAGAACACTGGAAATAATAACAACAGAGGTAAATATATGTTGTTGTTTTAAAAGATAACAACTGTTTAAACAACAATAGTAATAATTTATTGTGGGTTTATGTAGAAAATGAATGACAACAACAACATAAAGGGTGGGAGGAGAGATGTAGACATATTTTATTGTAAAGTGTATTCTCTAAGTGTAAGCATCCTATCACTGATGTGTTGTAATTCAATTAAAGTAAGACTATTTTAGATAGAAAATAGACTAAATAAAAAATGTATACTTAAACCCTAAAACAACCATCATCATAATCAGGGGAAAGGAGTTATAACTTACAAGCTGACAAAGGAAAAAAATGGAATCATAATGCTCAATACAAAATAAGGAAGAAAAAGAGGGAAAAGGGCACAAAAAAGAGGTAAGGCAAATTAGAAACAAACAGCAAGATAACAGATATAAACCTAACTAATACTCAATAATAACATTAAATGTCAAAACAACCCAATTCAAATTATCATAATGTACAAATAAAACACGCAACTATATGGTGACTACACTTCAAATATGAAGATACAAATAGGTAAAAGCATGAGCCTGGTCAGCGTGGCTCAGCTGGTTGGAGCATCGTCCCATAACTGAAAGGTTACGAATTTCTTCCCAGCCAGGGCACACGCCTGGGTTGCAGGTTTGGTTCCTGGTCTGGGTGTGAGCAGAAGGCAACCAATCACTGCTTCTTTTTCATATCAGCATTTCTCTCTCTTCCTTCCTTTTCTCTCTAAATGCAATGAAAAAATTCCTTGGGTGAAGATAAAAAAGTAAAAAGATGAAAAGAGATCTTTGTACCATGATAGCACTAGTCAAAAGAAAGCTAGAGCAGTTATATTAATATCATACAAAGTAGATTTCAGAGAAAATACTTTTACCAGAGAAAGAGAAAGTTATTTCAAAATTATGAAGATGCCAATTCATACGCACATAAAAAACATTTGTGCACCTTATAATAGAGCTTCAAAATACATGAGCAAAAACTGAAACAGCTTCAAGAGAAAATAGGCACATCCACAATTATAGGCAGAAGTTTCAAAAACCCTCTCACAATTTAGCACAAGAGAAAATCAGCAAGGATATTGTGTCAGTCAATTCCAACTGCTATAATAAAAAACAGGCTGTATAGCTCATAAGCAACAGAAATTTTATTCTCAAAGCTCTGGAGACTGTAAGTCTGAGATCAGGGTGCCAACACCAGTGAGTGAGGACCCTCTTCCTGGTTCATACCCAGCATCTCCTCTCTGTGTCCTTACATGGCAGAGGGGACTAGGGAGTTCTGTGGGATCTCTTTTATAAGAGTACTAATCCCAACCATGAGGCTTCTACCTTCATAACCTAATTGCCTCCCAAAAGCCCCACCTACTAATACCATCATCGCCTTTGGATGTTAGGATTTCAACATATAAATTTGGGGGTGGGGTGGGTACACAAACAGTCAGACCATAGCAGATACAGAAGACCTAAACAACACTATTAACCATCTTAACCTAACTGACATTTACAGGTCACTCCAAGACAGAAGGATATACATTTTTTGAACTGCACACCAGACATTTACCAAGATAGAACACATACTAGGCCATGAAACACATTTCAATAAATTTATAAGTATTCTAGTCATACAAAGTATATTCCCCAACTACAGTGAAATTAGAAACCAATAACAAAAAGACATCTAGGAAAATTCCAAATATTTGGAATTAAAATATACAATTTTAAATAATCCATGGGTCAAAGAAGAAATAAAAAGGAAAATCAGAAAATATTTTGCACTGAATGAAAATGAAAACACAACATATCAAAATTTGTGAATGGCAGTAAAGCACTTAGGGGGTAATACCCAAAGGTCTCAAATCAATCAATGACCCCAGTTTCCACCTTATAAAACATGAAAAAGAAAAGCGAACAGGGCTAAAATAATCCTTAAAAAGGCAGTAATAAAGACCAGAGTACAAATCAATGCAAGATAAAAGAGAAAAATCAGTGAAACCAAAACTTGATCTTTAAAAAATCAATAAAATTAATAAACCAATCTGATTAGCATAAAAAGAGAGGACACAGATTACCAATTCAGAAATGAGAGATGTGATATTACTTCAGATCCTACAGATATTAAAAGTAATAAGGGAACATTATGAACAACTGCATGCCAATAAATACGACAACTTAGATAAAATGTATAAATTCCTTGAAAGACACAAACTATCAAAACTCACTCAAAAAATTAAAAAGAAATAGATATATCTAACATCACTATATTTATTAAAGAAATTGACTTTGTATTTAAAAATCTTCTCTCAGATGCCCTGGCTGGTGTGGCTCAGTGGATTGAATGCTGGCCTGCAAACCGAAGGGTCCCTGGTTCGATTCCCAGTCAGAGAACATGCCTGGGTTGCGAGCCAGGTTCCCAGTAGGGGGCATGCGAGAAGCAACCAATTGATGTGTCTCTCACACATCGATGTTTCTTTCCCTCTCTTTCTCCTTCCCTTCCCCTCTCTCTAGAAATAAATAAAATCTTTAAAATCTCTCAGGGAAAATTCAGTACCACGGGGCTTCACTGGTGAATTCTACAAATATTTAAGGAGAAAATGATATCAAATCTATATAAATTCCCCAGAAAATTGGAGGAAGAAATACTGCCCAACTCACTCCATAAGGCCATCGTTATCCTAACAATAAAAACAAAGATATTACAAGAAAATAAATCCAAACCAATATGCCTCATGAACATGGATGGCAAAAATTCTAAACAAAATTTTAACAAGTTGAAACCAGAAATATACAAAAAGGATACTACATCATGACCAAGTGTGGTTTATCCAATGTATGTTTGGTTTAACATTAAAAATTATTCAATATAATCCACATATTAACAAACTAAAACAGATAAACCATATGATTGTCTCAACAGACATATAAACAGTACTTGATGAAATCCAACTTCCATTCCTGATAAAAGTTCTCAGCAAACTGGTAATAGAAGGGAACTTCCTCAGCCTGATAAAGGGTATCTATAAAAACTATATACGGCCAATACCATACTTCATATTGAAAAACACAAAGCTTTTTCTTAAGATTAGAACACGAAAAGGATATCTCATTATTTCTAGTCAACATTGTACTAGGGTTTCTAGCCAGGGAAATTAGACAAGAAAAAGAAATAAAAGAATCAGAGTAGAAAGGAAGAAGAAAAACTGTCTTTATCTGAATTTTTTATGGTTGCATTAGGATGGCAATAATCCAAAATGTGGAAACCAAATATTGGTGAGGATGTAGAGAAATTGGAACCCCTGTACATTGTTGTTAGGAATGTGAAATGATGAAGCTGCTGTGGAAAAGTTTGGCAGTTCCTCCAAAAATTAAACATGGTATTACCATATATATGATCCAGCAATATCACAGGTAGACATATACCCAAAAGAATGGAAAAAAGGTACCCAAATAAGTACTTGTACATGCATGTTAATAGCACTATTCACAATGGCCCCGAAGATGGAAACAACCAAAAGTCCATCGATGGATGAATGGATAAACAAATTGTGGTATATACATACTTGAGGGAATATTATTCATCCATAACAAGGAAAGAAATACGAAGTCATGCTACAATGTGGATCAACCTCTAAAACATGCCAAGTAGATAAAATCAGACATGAGAGGCCACATCCTGAATAAATTCACTTATATGAAATATTGAAAGTAGGTAGATCTGTAAGGACAGACAGCAGATTGGTAGTTGCCAGGGGCTGGAGAGATGAGGGAATAAGGATTAACTTCTTAATGGATAAAGGGTTTAATTTGGGAGTGATGAAAATTTTTGAAACTAGATAGTAGTGGTTGCACAACATTGTAAATGTACTAAATGCCACTGAATTGTTCACTTTAAAACGGTTAATTTTATGTTGTGTGAATTTCATCTTTCTTTTCTTAAAAAAAACAAAACAAAAGCCTAATACCCTGCTGACTGATAAGATCTAATCAGCCTAGCCTCCTAGATCCTCCGCATCCGGACCGTCATATAACCCGACTTCACCAGCACGCAACTCAGGGCCTCTTTTCTCTACCTACGTAAGTCCTGCAGGTCTTTCAAGGCATTCCTCAAATACAAGCTCCTTCAAGAATGTTCTCTCATTCTTTTTGTGGGAAGTACTCTTTCCTGTATGCTCCACGAGCATTTTATCTGCACCTCAGAGCTATTTATGTGTCCTCTATTAGCCAATAATTGTCAGCAAGATCCACATGTGATTCATCCTACTATTCCCAAGATCCTTAGAAAACCCTTACACAGATCAGACACCTAAATATTTGTTGAAGGAAAAAGATTGAGATAAAATGGATTTCTGGGAAATGTGAAGGTGCTGCTATAGTTTCCAGCCGGTGGCTTGTGAAATGAAGCTCCTGAAATTCCAGATAATGTGAGAGATTATTGGCTTTGGGATATCTACTGTTTTGCCACTGATATGATTTGCAGAGGATCTTGATCCTCAGTTTAGGACTTTTCTCTGCGGGAGTTTGCAGTCAGGAATTTGAGTGACACTGTCCTAATGGTACCTCAGCCAGGGGTGTAGCCAAATAGGTATGTAGAACCCATGCTGTGCTTGAATCTTCCAAAAACAGAGCCTCAGTCTGTGACCATTACAAGACTTGCCCTGATGGCAGCTGAAGTTTGATTCAGATGGACACCTTCCCTTTCCTGCCTAATTTTCTTTTGTTGGCTGAGTGCACTCAGCACTCCATTCCCTGGTCAGCAGTCAGGCTTCAGTTAAAGTGCTGTCCTCTGTTCTGCAACGTTCTGTACAGAGTTCCTCAGTTTCTGCAGAGGTTGATCTTTGCTCTTGTCTTGAGGAATAACCTAATGGTATTTTAAGAATTATTTGAAACAAAGACTGCACACACACATAAAATGAATTTCTGCATATAATCCTCTGGGCTTTATTATAAAATTGGAAATATGTTTTTCTGGGAATATATTTGAAACTAGCATGTCTGAAACCCTTTGAAAATCACTTGTATTATCATTTACTGATGAACTAGTTATATAATACTCTGAACACTAACCTAAAATAACTAGAACTATTTATATCCTTAATACTAATTGTTCATATTCTTAACAGTATACGGTATACTAATAACAGCTAACAGTTATGTAAGTTTTATGCCACACTCTCCCGGCACTTTATATATGCATATTGATCCTTACAATAAGCCCATGAACTATGTTCAATTATCATCCCTATTTTACAGAGAAAGAAAATTGCTCAGTGTCAAGTGGTTAGGTTGAGATTAGAACCTAGGTGCTTTGGGGTTCCAGAGTCCATCATCTTAACTGCTACACTATGTCACTTCTCTGTAAACAGTTTAATTCTGCATAATAAAATGTCTTTGAAAGGTAAATGGGTTTCCAAGAAAAGATTTTCTAATATTCTTGAGCAGGTTAATGTAAAACTTTCGCTGTTTTTTCAGACTTTGTGCCTGGCATTTTTAGATGGCTGGTAACTTTTAGAAATAAACTTGATTTCACTGTACTGAAGAAACTATATTAAGAAACAAAGTTGAAGTAGGAACATAACATAACACACAATTAAAGACATAATAACAAGGGAGTTTGGAAGGAGACTTGACTGGTGGTGAACACAATGCAATACACAGAGGATGTATTATAGAATTGTACATCTGAAATCTATATAATTGTATTAACCAATGTCACCCCAATAAATTCAATAAAAATTTTAAAAATTTATATAGCATGTAATAGTCATTCAATGAATGTAAATGACAGAATTAGGATTGAAAGCAAGATGGTAACAAGCGATTGGGATTAAATCAAACTTTTAAAATAAATTAATGAACTGTCAGATCAAAAACAAACCAAAACAAGGGAACTACAATAAAGAAATACGATAGCCCTGGCCAGTATAGCTCAGTGGGCTGGAGTGCCATCCCATAAACTGAAAGGTAGCAGGTTCAGTTCCTGGTCCAGGCATATACCTAGGTTGTGGGTTTGGTTCCCGCTCCTAAGTCGGAACCATGAAAGAGGCAACTAATAGATGTTTCTCTCTCACATCGATGTTTCTCTCCCTCTCTCTCCCTCCCTTCCCCTCTCTCTAAGATCAATAAGCAAGTCCTCAAGTGAGGATTAAAAAAAAAAAAGAAACTCAATAAAAGTTTAAATACAGCAATAGGACTAAACAGCTGCTGAAATATAAAGGAGCCTGAAAATTTCATAAGGAAAAATTTCTGAAAAATATAATTTTAATGTGATTTTCTGTACCTCAAATTCCAATTCTTTTATATCTTATCTAATTTTTATATATCTTTTACTTAAGTGCATGTTAGTTTACATAAAATTAATGTTACAGTGAAGGAACCTAACTTTATACAATGAGTAACCAATGACATAGTTATACTCAAGCCTTACATAGCAGTAGGCCAGAGAAAATAAAATTTGATACACAACAATTAGAGGTTGTTCATCTTAGGAAATAAAACCTTTCACTTTGACATCTGATTGAATTCTTTTCTCAACTCTTAAAAATCAATTCTTTTATATTAATCTTGTTTGCAGAAAATCATCTTATTAATGATGTGCTGAATACTTGCATTTGACACTGGAATTTGGAATAGGCCCACAGGTTTAAATTTGTCTAAAATGATTTATATGATATGGTCAGTAACTTTTAATCCATGATTAATTACCCATACTTCTTTTAAAATGCTGCCATTAGTGGAAACAGATTACAAGGACATTTTTATGCATTCTTTTGTATGCTAAGTAGGGGAGTTATTTTGTACAGCATTTTCATGATTCAATAGGCTATGTCATAAACAGGTGAAGTTTTTTTGTTTTTTTTCCAGTATGGGTCCCAGAGCTCAGTCCTATAAGTTTCATTCATGTATATTTATTTTCTAAGATTTTATTATAGGTTCATCTTTTACCTAATTAAAACATTCTCGAGCTCTTTTTGTTTATAATTTTTCTCCGTTCATACCAAACTTGTATCACAATAACTTCCTTCTTTTAATAACAGAGTAACAGAAACATAAAAAGATGATGGACTATACAAAGTCATTTACAGAGAATTTCAGTTGAAAGAAATGTTATGAATATATATTTTTATTTTACCTTTCAAGTATACCCATATGTTTATTACCTAGCTCTGGTACAGAAAAGACCTAAAATCAATGACCATCCCAGTGAATATGAGCGCCACCAGCACCTAGATAGTGGTCTGTAAGTATGTCCCACTAAAATGAACCAGTATCCTTGTAGAATCAACTGATTGCAGATCTGGGGCAGGAAATGCATAGAATCACCCTGCAATGTCTTGATTTTCTTACTTTCTGGTATGACATCAGGACCACCAGAGTCATGTCAAAGGCTGCAGAGGCCATCTCAGAGAGTCAAGCAAAGATGGGAAAATTGAGCATAAAGAATAATAACTGAAACACATTGCATGTTAAATCCAGGAGTTTATAAAGTACTAAAAAAATACAAAACAAACATGGATTTTTGAAAACTTGTAAATAAAGGGTAAGAATCAAAACTTTATCCTGCATTTCCAATACAAACTGTACCCTGAGGTAACCAAAAAGTCGCAGAGGGGAAGTTTCTCTTTACAGAAAAATTCCAGTTAATGAATAAAGAAGAGAATTAGAATACCGCCATTTTGGAACCCCTAATAAATTAATGCATCTAGGCAATGATCATCAGTGGCTGCTTACCTTATAAAAGGAAAGCCAACCAGGTATTTTATGCCTCCTAATGGAAAACACGCTATCACTCATGAAGTACTCTTGCCAAAAAATTTTGAACCCAAATCTCATCAAGTTTCTAGTTCTAACTTCCAGTTTATAAGAAATATAGTGGTCAGAGGTACATGATAAATAATATTTCAAATATGCAATCAGCAAAATTTAGTGGGAAATTCTACAGAACAAATGACCTTCTTTCTTTATTATATAAATGATAATGGAAAAAAGAAAGGCAGGAAACATAAATTAAAAGGCTTAAAAAATATGTTAACTACCAATTATAATACATGGATATTATTTGGATCTTAATTGAAGGAAACTGAAAAGATTATGAGGCAATTGGGGAAATATAAACATGACTAGGTATCTAATGACATTAAGAAATCACTGTGGGGGTTTTTTGGTATGATGTTATCGTATTGTTTTTAAAAACAGTATATTTTAAAGATAATGCTGAAATATTTATGGATGAAATGACCTGATGTCTCAGATTTGCTTCAAAATTGGTGGTGGGGAAGGGGGTGATTAGCTGGGTGAGATTTAACAATAAGTAGATAACTGCTGAAACCATCACCTTGAAGCTGGGCTATGTGTTATGGAGGATAATTATACTATTAAGACTATATTTTATATGTTTGAAGTTTTCTACAATAAATAGTTTTTTCCCTTAAAACAGTAGTTGATTCAGAGGAATGTGAGGTTGGAGACTATTGCTTTTCATTATAACCCTTCTTACACTATTTGTTTTATTTTAGAATAAGGAAATAGTCCTATTAAAGAGATTAAAGAGACACATCGTAGACACTGAGAACAAACTCATGGTTGCCAGAAGGGAGATGGCAGGGGGATGAATGAAAAAGCTGAAGGGAAGTAAGAGGTGACTAAAATTAATAAGTGATGAGGATGTAATGTGCAGCACAGAGAATATGGTTGTTAAAATAATAATAGCTTTATACGGTGACAGGTGGTTCCTAGACTTAGCATGGTGACCACTTCATTTGGTATATAAATGTCGAATCACTATGTTGCAGACCTGAAACTAATATAATATTCTATGTCAACTATACTTTAATTTAAAAAGTAACTGTACATATATTAAAAATTTAATCACTCTATAATGATTTAGTTCTAAACCACAGACCCAAGGAAGGCCTTAAGACCCTTTCAGGGGGTCTGTGAGGCCAAACTTTTTCCAAGATAACATGAAGACGTTGTTTGCCCTTTTTACTGTGCTCACATTAGCACCAGCAGTAATAGCTAGAACACTGGTGCCTAACATGAGTCAAGGCAGTGGCACTGATATACTAGTAGGCATTGTACTTTCTACCATCACTCACTTGCAGTTTAAAAAGAGAAAAAAGTCAGGTTCACCTAAGGATACCCTTGATAAAGCAATAAAAATTATTAATTTTTAAAAATCTTGACCCTTGAATGTATTTCTTTCTAATATTCCGTGCCACAAAATCCAAGTGTGCGTAAAGCACTTCTGCTGTATACCAGTCTCATGACTGCTCACAGTTAAAAGTTGTGTGACTGTTCAAGTTAAAGCTGAACTAGCTGCTTTTACACAGAACACCATTTTTACTCAAAAGGATGACTGACAAACAATGATATTTGCCAAATTTGGGTATTTGGCAGACATTTTCTTGAAAATGAACAAAGTTAAGTAAGCCTCTCATATCAAGGAAAAGAACTCAATGTATTAGTTGGCAAATACAAGCTCGCAAGTGAAATATACAGTTTTGGAAAATTTACTTCTGCTTGACTGCTTCACTCCACTGATTTTTTTGATGTACTCAGTTGATGATATTAGGAAATATGATTTTTTAAAAATGTTATTAAATGAAATGTGTCAACATTCAGAAGATCTGCATAAATGAGTGAATCAATATTTTCCAAATGACTAGTGCTTGAACTTACAAAACCATGCTTGCATCAAAGATCCATTCAAAATGAAAGAGGACTGTAGTGAGTTGAATGGTGGCTCCCCAAAAGACCACAAGATGAGATCATTTGGATTATCCAGGTGAACCCTGAATCCAATGATAAGTGTCCTTATAAGAGACAGAATAAGTGAAGACATAGAGACAAGTAGGAAAGAAAGCAACATGAAGATGCAGACAACCACCAGAAGCTATAAGAGGTAAGGCATGACTGTCCACTAGAGTCTTTGAAGAGAGTGTGGATCTACTGACTCCTTAATTTCAGACTTCTAGCCTCCAGAACTGTAAAGAGAGTAAATTTTTTGTTGTCTTAAGCCACCCTGTTTGTGTTAATTTGTTAAAGCAGCCCTAGAGAACTAATATAATGTACAGCTGTCTCCTATTAAGCCAGATATCAAAGAGATTTGAAATATGTAAAATAATGCTAATATCATGAATTTTTAGTTTTGGAAAAATCTTTTTATTAAAAAGTATGTTTTTATGTTACTATGTAATATATCTCTTTTTAAAGTTAAATAAATACTTTTAAATGCCTCAATTTTAACTTATGTAGTAAATATTAATAACCCACATGAATACAAACTCTTTGGGGTCCTCAATAATTTTTAAAAGTGTAAGGGGTTCTGAGACAAAATGTTTGGGAACCACTGGTATACACAATCGGTAAAAGACGACAGACAGGGAGAGGCCTGAGTGGTCAGAAAGGTATCATGTACGGAAGGTTTCAGTTATTTTGAACTAGGAATTGGATTTTCAGGGGCAGGAAGGCAGAGAAAAGTCCTTCCAGACAAGAGAACTCCATGAGCATACAATGCACTTCAAAAGCAGATCTATGCACGGTAACATCAGGGAGTACTAGTCCATCAATAAATACATAAACACATAATTTGACATGTCCAGATTATTTTCTTTTAAAAATAACAGATGCATGACTTGATCTCATGAATCTCTGTTAGTCATTCGAAATCTGTAACTAGAAAAGATTTTTGGTTTTATAAATGTGGGCAACATGTGATTCTTCTCCCTACAGACTGAGTGGTTTAAACAACAAAAATTTTATTTTCTCACAACTCTAGAGATCAAAGTGTCTACAGGGGTTTCTTCTGAGGCCTGTCCCTTGGCTTGTAGATGGCTATCTTTCCCCTGTGTCTTCACATGGTCCGCCCTTTGCACTTGTCCATGTCTAAATTTTCTGTTCTTATAAGGACACCAGTCATACTGGGTTAGGGCCCACCCTAATGATCTTATTTATCTTCAAGTACCTCTTTAAAGAACCTATCTTCAAATACAGCCACATTCTGAGGTGCTGGGGCTAAACTTCAACATATGAAGGGAAGTGGGGACACAATTCAGCCCATAACACTTGGCTAACTCCAACTCATCTTTTGGGACTCAGCCTGAATTGTACTTCTGCAGGGAAGCTCTCCTTGACCCTGGACTTAGGTTAGGGCCCTTGTTATACTCATACAGTACTAATAGTTATCCTGCATAGCATTTATCACATGATGTAATTAAACACTTGGTGTAATTGTTTTATGACTGTCTTTCCTACCAAACCCTAAACATCACGAGGGCAGACTGTGCATGTCATGTTCCTGACTGGGTTCAAAGGGTTTAGTGTGGTTTAGAGCCTGACATACTAGGCTCACTTGGTGAGTGAGTCAGGGGATGCTGTGTGGCACCATGACGTTACAGAATTTCACTGAAGAAAGCTCCAGGTTTGCGAGCCAGTCTGGGAAGTATTCTGAGTACTGAGGCAGCCACCAGCCTCCAACCGTGTACCAGCAAATCAGTAATCTTGGTGGTAAAGTCCCGCTGGCTCTTAATCCCGCTGGAGCACTAGATTAAGGAGGTAGGGATTTAACCATAGTCCTGGCTCAATCATTAACTAGCAGTATAAAAATGAAGCAATGTTCCTTAACTTTGCATTATCTCTCATTCTTCATCTCTAAATATGGAAATTATCTAGAGGCAAAATTGGTCACAATTTAAACAGAAGGTCTCTGATCTGAGAATATTCCAAATATACAAACCAACTCCACCCAATGCTATGGGGGGCCTTGTCTGCATTTGATGGGAGGGTCAGCCCCAACCTTTAGCAGCCAATTCTGCTGAAGCTCTGGGCCAGGCTTCTGAAGTTTTCTTTCACACTGCAATAGGAGACTGCTAACCAAATAAAGCTTCACGGAGTCACTATCACTTCCTAAAGACTCAGGGCGCAGGGGGCAATGGGAGTTTGGGGGGTCGTAAGGGCATTTGAAGTCTAGGGCCACTATCAATAAGTAATCTTGCAACTTGGTTAGGAGTTAAGAGTAATATCCATGACTTCTAGGGGAATTTGAATTAAAACAACCAAAATACAAATGAATGGCTAGACTACTACTGGGGATAGAGAGGGTGAGATCCTATTCTTTTCTTTTGAAGTTGGGAAAGTATGCGAGGTTGGGCAAAGAAAAGTCTCAGCAATTTACAGTGTCTTTAGTCGTCCTCTCCTACACATTGCCTAATCACATATCTTGACTGCCCATGTGACTTTAGACAAGATTTTACCTTGGTTCCTGTCCCCTCGCCTAGGGATAATAATACCATAATAGGTGGTTGTGAGTGTCCAGTGAAGTCACATGCAGACATGTATTAACTGCATAGGTAAAGAGTGAAGGACTCCATAGAACCTACAGAATTTTGACTTCTGCCTCTTAGGAACTGTGTAAAGTTGGGTGAGCGTTAACATCTTTGTGCCTCAGTTTCCTCATCTATAAAATGGAGATAATAATGATATCTATCCCTTCTAGTTGTTGTGATAATTAAATGTGATCATGTTTATATCATACTGCCTGAAACAAAGAAGCATTCGATGTTAGCTATTTTTTTAACACTATGTAATACTCAGAGCTTTTTCGCCTAAATGATCACATTTGACCATTCTCAGAAACCTGTGATTTCCCCTTTCTCCTCAAGCTCCCATCCCCTTCTTCTCTCTCTCCTTCAGCAATGCCCAAGTATCACTGAAAACACAGAGCCCAGAGGGATGATTATCTCCCTCAGCATCCCCACACCCTCAAACCATTGTAGTGTAAGCACCTGGGCTCCCTTCACCAGGCCCTTTAGCAACTCCCCCTTCTTTTTCTGGAAAAAACTACCTGTATTTCTCAAAAAACCAAATGTTACACACTTTCTCTGCCTTAAAGGTTGTGTCCTCCCAACATTTGCTGGGGTAACTCCTACCCTTCCTCTGGATTCATTTCACCTTCTTCTTCATAACTTCTTTCTGACCATTTTCTGCAAACTGGGTAGTATTCATTTTTGTGTTCCCACAGCACCTTAAATTTATATCCTAAATTATCATATTATATAATAATTCTTTCTCTGCATGTCTATTTTTTACAACCTCAGAATCTAGCACAGAATCTAGCTTGTAAATTCACCAATTTCTCCTGTTTGCCAGGGACTGCGTTGGTTTTAACAATGAACGTCCTGCAGTCCAGAAAACCCTGCAGTCCTGGGTGGCTGGTCACCCTAACACCCACTCACCAGGATTTACTGAACACATAGGGTCCACACGTGCTCTCTGCTCTTCCTCCTCGAGGTTCACTCTTCAGCACAATGTCATCACCTTCCACCCCTCAGCTCCCAGCTGCTTTGGCACACAGCACACTGCTCTCCTCATGGCCATATCTGCTTGACAATTTTTAGTCCCTTTTAGATTGACCTCTCAATAAATGATATTTGATAACTAGATATTATTCATGTGGTACACCTGCTTTTTCTTATAGTGAATCAAGCCAATATTAAAATATCCACATTTACTGTGTTTCATGGATTCAAAGGATCATCCCATGTGTTGTTCATATAGTCCTAAGTATCATGCCATACGTATGATTTCATTAAAATCACAAGATATGATCAATAACTGCTAAATGTTTCCTAAATAAGAAGTTTCCAAAAGTCATGATTGACCAAATTTTTTAAAAAATATTTGAAGCGATGAGAAATGCACTTCTCCTTTTTCATGAAACCCAAAGAAAACACAGTGATATTTTAGGAAGCTCTTAATAAATGACTTTTGTTTTTCTTTTAAGTTCTGAAAATAGATGTATAAAAATGACCTACAAAAATTAATAATTAAACAAGAATTTAAATTTATCGAGTATTTCTTTTTAACCAAAGAAGAGTTGTTGTTGTTGTTTTTTAAATATCTTAATAGTGGTGGCTTTCCCTTACCCCTTCTTAGGCTAAATATGAACCAAACCTTATCTAAAAAAAGTGCCTGGGAATTGTCTGTTTATATATCCTTCTCTACACTACACTCTAAGTTCTCTGAAGGCAGGATTGCATCCAGTTTCTTGCCTGGCTCAAGGCACAAGTAAATGTGTTAAGTAGAGAGGTAGGGAGGAAAGGAGAAAGCCCAAAAAGTGAGACAATTTGAGATAGTGGTAAAACAAGAATTTTTCAGAAAGGAAGGTCTTGTATCAGAACAGCACATAAATTTCATATGTAAAAGATGTCCAGATACATACAAAGGAAAGCATTGGCAAGAAACAATAATGGTAAAGTTGATAATTATGATAGCCATGTCGACTCATTTTTTCTTGAATTTGTGGAATTTCCAATATCAAAGTGAAAAGTTAATTCAGCATATTATAATTAATCTTACTTCCAGACAATAGAAGGTGCACTGGGAAATCAAAGCAGGTTGAATAAATAGAAAATTACTTTTTTTGTCTCAAAATCAAGAAATCTGAAGGAAATTATTTCACTTCCCATATTCAGAAATGTACACACACACCCCCCAAAAAAAACTACCTCCAGGCAGTGGCTGATACTCAGTTTTTCAATTGTCATGTACCAGGACAGTCATCCATTTTGTACATATTCTATAAAAGTTACCCATCCTTATTAATATTATATTCTAGTTCTTGAAATTATCTATATCTTTATCTCATATCTGTATCTCTATATAAATATATCTAAATGACCTGGAATTCCTCAATTCCTGACCTTTCTGAATAAATCAATTATTTCTGAGTAATTTCAAAAGCAAACTATTTTTTCTAGAAAAATTGCTAAAACTGATACAAAATCATCAAACCAATGATTTGAAGTGAATTATCCCAACATGAATTCCACCTTAAATTCAAAGAAAAGCAAACTGCATTTTTCATAAAATTCAGAAATTATGCAACTGACCTAGCAATTCCACTTTCGTTCATGTGCAAGAAAGAATGTATATAAAAAGTCAGTGTTGGTACTTGCCAAAAAACTAGCAATGACCCAAATGTCCATCAAGAGAAGAATAGATAACTGAAGTGTGGGATAGTGGAATATTATACAGATATAAAAATGAATGAACCACATCTGTATATATCAACATGGACAAATGTCAGCAACACTATGTCAAAAGTAAATATTAGGAGAAATTATTCCATTTCTATAGATTTCAAAACAAAAAAATCAACAATTTATTGTTTAGGGATAAATACAAATGTTGCAAAAACTAGTTTTACAAAAAGTCAAGAGAATAAGAAATACAAAGTTTTGTCATAATTACTTGGGGGATGGAGGGAGGTGAACTGAATTGGGGAAAGGAACATGGAGAATCTAATGTATTGCTAATATTCTACTTTCTAAACTGGGTGGTAGATACATGGGTATTTGATTTACTGTCATTCTTTATACTATGTACATATGCTAGGAATATTATCTCACATGTGTGTAATAATATGTTTAAAAAAGTGAATAGTTTACCAAAAATATTTAAATAATTCAAATCTAAGTCCACTATATCCCTAGAATATTAAACCTTTTAATTTTAAATAGGAAAGCTTAGATAGTGTGAGTTTAATAATAAAAAAAAAGATATCCATAAAGCTACATAATAGTTACCTTCAAATTTAGAATGTCTTCCAAATGCAAAAAACAGCCCAGTAATAAAATAAAACTCTTTCTGTCCGATGAATCAAATCATTTTGTTATATGTTGATCAAGGGTAGTTACATTCAGAAAGTGTATTAAGAATGTTTTCTGAATAATAAAAAATAGATCCATCCCTTACTCTATATATTCTTTGCCATTCTCTCATATGAGCATTCATATACCTAGAATACCTCGTGAAATTTCACTGGAAATAATTTAATAGCAAAGTCAGAAGTCCCTAATGGCCAACTCTGACATGCTGGGTTTCAAATTGATGAGTCCACCATCTTCCTTAAAGTAACCCAGGCAAACTGATGACAAAAGTATGCAGGCAGTTTTCAAAATTAAAATTTTGGTGAGGTTGCTCCTTCTCCTTGTCAGAGTAGAGGGTTTATTGATCTCAAAATCAGTGGTGTTAGAGGGAAATACAAGTCAGGTGGGGCTAGACTAGTCCTGTGGGTCCAGGCATGCAGTCCTAGCAAGAGGGGGCATTAAGTCAGATCCTGGAGGATCCCAATGCTGGGGACACCAGTAACAGCTGGACAAAAATGCCCCACAGGCAGGATGAGCCCAGCATACTTACATACAGTACATTAACATAAAATGGAAGAATCCATCAAAGCTTGACATAATTATCAATTCTCCTAGGTAATATCTAAAGCCTGAGTAGCTTGGCAAGTACATTATGTCAAAAATTTGGAATTCCCTCCAGGAGCTCACTGTTGTTTTTATAGGTTGTTAATTCAGCAAAGACAGGATCAACTCTTTAGGAAGATCTGAGCATACATAAGTCTTACATTGGCACTATTTTTCTTGAATTTACCAAAACCATCTCCAAATTAAATCTTCTAATAATTAGAAGGAAAGATCTGTTTTATATAAATTCCTACTGGCAGTTTTGACTCAGCAGAACATCCTAAGTATGTAGGAGGACAGTAGGAGGAAAAGGCACTGATCTAGATGCTTTACATACTTCAATACAAGCAGTTAACATTTGTGGAACCAAGCCCTTTGCTAAGGACTTCACACACATTCTCTCATGTAATCCCTGTAGGAAACTTTATGAACTCCATTTTACAGATATGGAAAATAGAAAATTAAATACCCTGTTAAATTCACATAGCAATCCTTAATGCTGGATTTCAAGCCTCGGCCTGTTCAACAATAATGCTTGTATTCTATGTGCCATGCTATGCTGTAAATACATTGCACTAATTGTTGATAAAGATTTAGCAAGTTAAATAGATTTTTAAAAATTAAATTGCTAAGTGGTTAAAAGTTTAAAAGATAAGAGGCTTTTTAGCTTCATACTAAAATGGCACATATGTCAAAGAATTTTAAAATAATACATAATGCATAACGTGGCACCATACCAGATGTCAGTCTTCTCCAGCTCTCTTACTAGTTTAGACCTGGACTTTCTAAAACAGGCATTCTGCACTATTTACTAAAAAAAAAGAAAAAAGAAAAAAAGTGGTATTGCTGTTTAAACTACTTGAAGATAGCCCTTTATCTGCAAGCAATTACTCCATAAGAAATTCTAGTAAAGTTACTAAAGAGATGGGAAAACCACAGTCATATGCTCAAAAAGAAAAAGCACATTCAAATGAGGTTACGGAATAAAACAGTCTATTTTTAAAGTAAACTTCACACCTTAATATCATGAGACCTAACAACTTTGACAAAGTCACATATTCAGCATGCTTCACATTATGAATTGTCTTCTGATGCCACACTCTGGATATTTGAAGTGGTCATCAGAAACCAACAAACATGGGTCTGTCAAAATCTACAAGGGAAAAATTTGTTTTTTTGAAATGCTAAATCATAAAATGTAATTTAAAATCTATATAGCATTCTTTCTATGCTCTCTGAAAAACAGCATGTAATTAACACACCAGGATTTCATCTTCATAAATGCATTAACATTGATTAATTAGGCCTCAACAGCCCTATACAGGAGAAACATTAGCATATTCCATCCATTTTTAATGTTACTTATGGAGAAACTTGTGAATTGAAAAATTCAGGGAAGGATTTTAAAATGTTGGCATAGCTGTTTCACTCCTTTCCCGGAGAAGTGGCATTGAAACAATCAGGAAAACACAAAACACAAGACAAACTCCATACTATATGAAGACAGAAAGCCTATGGAGGAGCAGGAGGTGGGCAGAGTGGTAGAAAGTAAAACAGGAGGGCTTGCAGAAGGCACAGCAGGCAGGAGCGAGCTGACCTACCCTGCATATTTGGCAAAAAGGCTCAGGATTTGATACAATAGGCAAGAGGTGAAAGGTCTGTTATCTGGGAAAACTGAATGATCCTGGGAAAAACAGCTGATGATGAAATCTGTGGTGATTTCCATCAAAAAAGCTAGCTCACCTTGAACAAGTGTTACCCAGATACACAGAACTTTTATTCAGTTTGTAATGTATTATTTTAGTGTCTCACTCTTAAATAATCATCAAGCACCTAAGAAGAACCTCTACATAAAGGACCAAAGTTTAAAAAAATGAACCAAACAAGAATACATAAAAGGAGGAAATAGAGTACCAGAAATAGAGAAAAGGCTTTTAATCTACCAAAAAAAAAAAAAAAAAAAAAAAGGCCTTCATAGGTGCAGAGGACCCGAAATGCATAAAATAAGAACAAAATATTTTAACAAATTAAAATAATAAAAAAGCATAATCAGAGAATAAGGAAGAGCTCTTGAAAAGTAATAATAACAGCTGAAACAAAAAATTTAATAGAAAGGGTGGAAGGTAAAGTTGAGAGATACCTGTAGAAAGTAAGACAAAAATAGGAAAAGATGGACAACAAGAAAAACCAGTAAGAAAATAAAAGAGACTTGAATCCAAATGGTCAAACACACAATTTACCAAAGATCTAGAAAGAGGAAACAGTGAGGATGAAATTATCAGAGAATAATTCTGAGATACGAACAACACAAATTTCAGGTTGCAAATGAGCACTGAGTATCATCAACCAAAGATCACTGATACCAATTCATTGCCAACAGGAATCGCGATCTGGGGTGCAGTGAAGAAGGAAATTTTACCAAGGATGTTCAACTCACGGCCCACGATGGCTATGAATGCGGCCCAACACAAAATCAGAAATTTACTTAAAATCTTTTTTTTGCTCATCAGCTTTCATTAGTGTTTGTGCAGTTAATGTTGTGGCCCAAGACAACTTTTCTTCTTCCAATGTGGCCCAGAGATGCCACAAGTTTGGATACCCCTGCCAGTGCAAAAAAACTCAATTGTGAAATAGCATGGCTGTGAAAACAGCAAGGTTGTGATGCGGCCCTGGGGCCAGGTACCTCTCTGCCTAGACAATTCTGCTCTGCTCTATGCAGATCTGCTTTAGCCTGCACTGGTCTGCTCTATATTCTGATGTTAAAGCCTAGCTTTGAAAAGTCAAAATCTGCTCCAAATAAGAACCACCAATCCATACTTCCTGCCTACACTGCCTATTAACCAAACTGATCTAACTGCGCAGGCTGCTTCTGTAGAACTGCTGCCCTAAATTAGTTTGAATACATGAGATGGGGTAAGGAGTTTGGACTTGAACTAATAAAGAGCTATATTAGGTTAAGAAAGGTAGGCATGAAATTAAAATAAGACTTTGTGATTAGTCTCTTCTGGTACACAGGATAGAATAAGGGAATTTTTTCCTCTGGTTTTTTTTTTTTGTTTTTTTGTTTTTTTTTTTACCAGTTTTTAAAGGTGTGAACAGACGACCGGACCAAAATGAGCAATCAACCACAAATGCTCAGTTTGCACAGATGGAGTTTAGTATTCATTAAGTCAACATTTGGGGGGCGGGGGAAGTTCTATGGCTGGAAATGGCAGTAGATGAGAAGAGGTCAATGACCACAAGAGCCTGAGAAGCCATGCTAAGGATCTTTGGCTTGATATTACTAGAATGAAGAATGTACTTTTATGTAGGAATGACAATGGTCAGATCTTTGCTTTAGATCACTTTGAAAGCAATGTGGAGAGTTAATGGTTAGAGAGATCAAGAATGGAGAGAAAATTCTCTTAAGAGGGATCACTGAAAAAGGCCAAAGATGATGAGAGCCTCAAGAGGCCATGGTAGACATAGAACAGATGGAACAAACTGGAGAAATACTTAGGAGGTAAAATCAGGAGGACTTTGTAAAAAATAGGGTGAAAAAGTCTAGATGCCGCGCCAGTTTCTAGGTGGACTGTGATACCATAAATTGAATAGGGACAATAAAAGGAAGATGAAATTGGTGGAAAGTGGAGCTGGGGTACCAGGAAGAAAGTAGAGAAGATATATTTTGTTTCATACATGCTGACTTAGAACTACCTGTAGGATGGGCACCATTGGGAAGCTAGTTACCTGGAAGTAGGCAACTGGACATATCAATCCGAAGGACAAGAGATGAAGGTCAGGATAGAAACCATGGATTTGAGAGTCATCAGCACAAGATGCATATAAACCAGGAAAAGTAACTTTAATCATCCATGAAGACCTAGTATAGCCTCAAAAAGGTAATAGGATGAAGTCAGATAACTGGGACACAACATTAGGGGGAGTGGGGATATCATGTTAATGCTTTGGCAAGAATCCAAAGAATCCTTCTTTTTTTGTGTGTCCATTTTATTGATTTTGCTATTATGGTTGTTTCATTTTTTTCTCCCCTTTATCCCCTCTGCCCTGCACCCTATCCCATCATCCCCACACCTCTTAGTTCATGTTTATGGATTGTAAATATCAGTTCTTTGACTTCTCAATTTCCTATACTATTCTTAGCCTCCCCCTGTTTTTTTGGTCAACATTTTCCCAGCCACCACTTTCCCTAGCCTTACCCTCAATCCTTCCCCCATTTGGCCTTGTCGATGGGTACTTTATGCATGTTCAAAGAATCCTTTCTTTACTATTCTCCAGATCTCCTCCCTTATAGCTTCTTAGAACTTAATGCTTGAAAAGTTATGGTATATGTCTTTCTTTGAAGTAAAAAAGAGAAACAAAGTTAAGGCCATAAAATTTTATCTATTAAGAATGCTATTGCCCTGGCCAGTGTGACTCAGTTGTTGGGACATCATCCTGTAACTGAAAGGTTGTGGGTGCAATTCCCGGTCAAAGCATATACCTAGGTTGTGTGTTCATATCTAGTCTGGGCACATGCATATGAGCCCTGGTACCAGCGTGGATCCCCAGTCTGGGTGCATACAGAGACACCCAATCAGTGCTTCTGTTGCATCAATATTTCTGTCTCTCCCTTAAAAAAGTGAATGAAAATGTCCTCAGGTAAGGATAAAAAAGAAATACTATAGTGAGATCCAGCATGGCAGTTGACTAAGTGGAAGCTGCACTAACTTCCTCCCAGGAACAAACTGGAATTACAACTAAATTATAGAAAAATCATCCTAAATAACCAATTGAACACTAGCTGGAGAGAAGCCTTATAAGCAGGGACTTACAGAAGATACCACACCACTACCTCGAGACTGGTAGGACAAGAGGGCTGGCTAGGCTCCAAAGGCTGGCAGCTGACATTCTGGATGGACATTTCAGTGGCTGAGTGGGAGTTCCCCTTGAGAAGTGTGGAGTCTAAATCCCAAGCCAGGTTCCCCAGCCTAGGGAACCAGAACTGGAAAAGGCGCCCACATAATATCTGGCTGTGAAAAGCATCGGGGTTTCTGTCCACCAGGGAGAGACAGCTAGAGATGCAGACACCCTCTTAAAGAGCCTATACACAAAATTTCGTTTGCAGAGAATTACCCTGGGCTCCAGTGAGGGGAGGGCAGAGCAAACTAGAGCCACATAAGGGAAGTCTGGGGTTGGTAGCTCAGGGGAGAAAACTGAACGGTCAGCCACCAGGATCCCTGTGCTCAGTAATTCCCCGTACTGCAGATGCCATCTTTCTCAGGCTGAACACTTGCCTCCATGCAGCATCAGCCTGGGGAGAAGCAATAACACCCTCCACAGGAATCCCTCTCACCCCACCCTGTGGAACTTAAGCCATACTGAGGAGTACAACTGGAGGCTCTTTCAGTGATTAAGTCTAACAGCCTGCAGGCGGAGGCAGATCTGGTGCTTTGAGACTTTAGTTGACATATCCCCAGGCCCAGTGCTGATGAAAGCCAGCCTCAATGAGCAGCTTGGTCCTTTCAGCCCACGCCCAGACCCAGCAGAAGGACCCACAAACTGCAGACTGCTGATAGTTCCAACCAGGTTGCCCAGACCCAGTCAAAGGCAGTGTTTGACACAGACTGCACCAGAGTCTTTGTAGATCTACCCGATACAGGAAAACAAACACAAAGAGGAAGTCAACGGGAATATTAACAAACTGGCCCCAAATAAAAAGAACAAGAGAATTCTCCAGAAAAAGAGCTAAATGAAATGGAAGCAAGCAATTTATCGGATAGAGTTCAAAGTAATGATTATAAGGATGCTCAACAGCAAGAAAAGAGACATAGAAACCATAAAAGAAAGGACCAATCACAAATAAAGAATGCAATATCTGAAATAAATAATACACTAGAAGGGATAAAAAGTAGGATAGATGAAGCAAAGGACTGAATCACTGATTTGGAAGATAAGGTAGGAAAAAAACACACAATCAGAGCAGCAAAAAGAAAAAATACTTTTTAAAAATGAGAATATTTTAAGATGCCTTTGGGACAACATGAAGCATATAAACATCCTAATCATAGGGATACCAGAAGAAAAGAGAGAGCAATGAATAGAGAACCTATTTGAAGAAATAATGACCGAAAACTTCCCTAAAAAGGTGCAGGAAAAACACACACAAGACCAGGAAGCAAGAGTCCCAACAAGATGGACCCAATCAGGTCCACACCAAGACACATTATAATTAAAATAACAAAATTAGCCCCTGCTGGTATAGCTCAGTAGACTGGGCATCGGCCTATGAACCAAAGGGTCGCCAGTTCGATTTCCCAGTCAGGGCACATGCCTGGGTTGCGGGTCAGGTCCCCAGTAGGGAGCAAACAAGAGGCAATCCCACACTGATGTTTCTCTCCCTCTCTCACTCCTTTCCCCCTCAGTCTAAAATAAATAAATAAACAAACAAACAAACAAACAAACAAACAAAGTTAAAGACAAGGAGAGGATCCTAAGCCACAAGAGAAAAACCGTTAGGTACCTACAAGGCAGCGTGCAAGAGACAACCAATTGATGTTTCTCTTACACTTTGGTGTTCCTCACTCTCTCTTTCTTCCTCCCTTACCCCTCCCTAAAAAATAAATAAAATCTTAAAACAAATTTTAAAATATTTAAAAATGGAACTGCCTTATGACCCAGTAATTCCACTTCTGGGAATTTAACCAGAGAAACCCAAAACACTAATTTGAAAGAATATATGCTGCCCTATGTTGACTGCAGTGTTATTTACAATAGCCAAGATTTGGAAACAGATCAGTGTCCATCAGTAGATGAGTGGACAAAACAGCTATGGTACATTTACACAATAGAATATTACTCAGCTCAGTATTACTCAGTAGAAAAGAAGAAAATTTTGCCCTTTGTCACAGCCTGGATGGAGTTGGAGAACATTATGCTAAGTGAAATAAGCCAGTCAGAGAAAGACAAATACTGTATGATTTCACTCATTTGTGGAATCTAATGAACAAACTGAACCAGCAAGCAAAATAGAGACAGACTCAAAAATAAAGAGCAGGCTGATAGCCCGGGAGTGAGGAATATGGGGTGGAGAGATCAAGCAAAAAAGAAAAAGAACTCATGGATATGGACAACAGTGTGGTGAGTGTTGGGGCGGGGAGTTGTAGGAGGAAGGTGGAGTTGGAAGAGGGTATAAGAGGGATAAATGGTAATGAAAAAATACAATAAAATAAATTACTGACATTTATTCAGCACCTACTATACCCCAAGCATTATGTTAAGAAATTTACAAGTATCATTTATTTTAAACTTAATAACAACCCTACGAGTTATGTCCTATTACTATACCTATTCTACATGTGAAAAAAAAAAAAAGAAACTATTTGAGCCACTATTTGAACTATGGTCTAGGGGGCAGTTCAGACCTCCCCAGTCTTGACCACTTAAGTACAATCTCTCACAGTAGCTAAAATCAGATAATGATTCACAGAGGAAGCGTGCTCCTTCTACAGTTTAAGAGTGCCTATCAATGACATTTATTCCATTTTGACCATTTTATAACATATACTTTTTAAAGAAGTATTCTGTCTTTTCATTTGACTACACTGAAATATGAATAAAGGTTCTATTAAATGCCATAGTCCAAAGACTAATTTTTTTAATATTTACTGAGAACTTTTAATTGTTGCTGCTATTTTTTTTTCCTTATTGATTCCAGAGAGAGGACAAGGGAGGAAAAGAGGGAGAGAAACATTGATGAAAGAGAGAAACATCTAATGGTTGCCTCCTGCACGTGCCCGGCCAGGTTTTGGGGACCCAACACTCAACCCAGGCTTGTGCCCTTACCAGTAATCAAACCAGTGACCTTCAGTTTGTAGGACAACGCCCAACCAACTGAGCCACACCAGCCAGGGTTCATTTTGTTTTAATTATAAGAAAGATACATTAAAATTAAAACCTGAATGGTAAACTTTAATGACATTAAAATAAAATTGCTTTTTAAGCTCAAAATGTTAAGTCTCTAGCTAACTACTTCAAATAACATGAGAAAGTGCTCTCTGCTTTTTCACCTATAAAAATAAGTCCAAAAATCAATAGGACAGGGCTAGATCTGGTGGGTCCTGGAAATGCTTACAAGCAAATGCTGATCAGAATAATATAAAACTACCCAACAAGCATACAGTCTTCCAACACGATCACCCGGAAAATTCCACATGACCCAAGTTTTGTATTTTAATGATTAGGAAGTGCATGAGAAGAGACTTCATCAAACATACACGCCATCCTTTTCATTAAAGATTTGGGGAAATCTGTCATTTTTAAGAGGGATCCTCCTACTTCTGTACATACTTACATAATCAACCATAATGACTCATAACCACCATCCATTACCTAAGTTAGTATTTTGCAACTTGTTTTCCACTTTTTCCTCCTTTTAAAACTGAACTTAAGGAAATGTACACAGAATTATAATAAGAAAACTTCTTAATAGTGGGAGTGGAAAATTTAAAAAAAAGAAAAACCCACAATACATTTGGATGGCTTGCCTCCTGGTTTTCCATGAAACCTCAAACAGACATTTAAATGTATTCTTTTAATAGAAGAGGAAAAATAGTTTTAGTTCTCATAATTTTAGCAACTTTTACTTAAACAAGACATACTACAGTAATATTGTGATTTATATTAAGCAATATATATATTTAGTCTTTGTCCATTTATGGTACAGAACTAAAACTTGGAATTTCTTAAGTGAGAAAATTGATAAAAGTGAAATAGGTGTCTTTTGTTATTCATATAATAAGCCTCTTTCAATCACACCTGAGTTTATACTAATGAGTTTTTGGAAAGCCCCTAGGTAATTTAAGGATGGGTGCAGGCTGCCAGGGAAACTGATCTGATTAACTTAAGAGGGTTAGAATTTTTTCTCCTCTAGACAGAGAGGAGTGGGGCTGGAGGTTGAATCAATCAGCAATAGTCAATGGTTTAATCAACCATCCCTAAATAACAAAGCCTCCATAAAATAAAAAAAAAGATGGGGTTCTGTGAGCTTCTGTGTCATTGCACTTGGCAGTGTAGGGACAGTGGTGCTCCATGAGAAGTCCCCTGTCCTTTCCCACATACTTTGCCCTACGCATCTTCCATCTGGCTGTTCCTGAGTTATATCCTTTTCTAATAAAATGGTTATCTAGTAAGTAATCTATTTTCCCAAGTTCAGTGAGCCACTGTAGCAAATTTACTGGACCAGAGGAGGGAGTAGTGGGAAACTAATTTATAGCCTGTGGTCAGAACAGGTAACAACCTGAACTTTTGACTGGTGGCTGCAGGTGAGGGAGGGGTAGTTATATATAACTGAGCCCTTAACCTGTGGAGACTCCAGGTAGACAATGTCAGGATTGAGTTACACTGTAGGACACCCAGGTGGTGTCTTAGAGTAGGTTCATGTGGAGAACACTACCACACATTTGGTGACAAGATTACAGGAAATCATTCAGTGTGGTATGTAGTGTAAAGGAAAAAAGAATTTTCTCTGTTCACAACTACATGAATATGATTCCATATAGCATTATTTGAAGCCAGGCATTGGATTCCTTTAAAAACCAAGACGAACAACCATACTGATTCATTCTTTAACAGTCACACCACACATCAACATTTGAAAATGGTAGAGGTGCTCTTGAAATTTACATCACCATTGAATTTTACCAGAAATCACACAGATCCAAAACACAAATACAACAAAGAGTAGCAACAGTTTCTCTGACAGCTTTGTATGATCTGAGCCACACTTCCAACCTGCTTTTCACTGCAGTGAATGCTGCCAGTATGTTTTAGAACTTTTGCAAATTAAGTTAGAAGTACTTGTTCACCTCAATTCATCTCTGGTGAATGGCTGTGTGGAACTCTAAATTTAAGTACAACTGCATTACTGTTCTCTGATTAGCGTAGAATAATTCTTGGATTCATGATAATGCCAGGCTAAATGACACTGCAAAGAAACTCTTTGTTTTCAAATAAATCAGTGGTTGGCTTTAGATAACACAATAAAGAATCTTATTCATGTAGTGTACCCTAGTTAAAATTGTAAAAGTTGAGAACAGAAACAAAAACTTCCACCTCTATTAAGAGAATGATCTTTATTTAAAGCTTTTTTTCCTATATGAATTTAATAGAAACATTGCATTTTAGAGGTAGAAAAACTTTAAGTAATTTACTAAAAAAAAAAAAATCAAGTCACTTGCTAAGGATCACTTTACAAGTTAGTGGCAGGCAAAACACTATAGCCTAGGCCTTCTAAATTCCCTAAGACTATTGAATATTATAGAATATTATGGACAGGTTAATGTCAGCCAATTTTTAAGTAAGCAGTTTATTAAGTGCCTACATTGTGCCTTTCACTATGCCAAGCATTTTCATATCTATCATCTTTTCCCTAAGTTAGCTCATAAGATTTTAAAACTCTTAATAAAACAATCACATTCACTCCTTCGGATATCCAGTGTTGCCAACAGACAATATTGCCCCATGATCCAAACAGAAAGAGGTAATTCAATTACTGCACTAACTACACTACTGAAGAGGACGTGTTCCAACAACACACTCACTCTCCGAAATTTTCCTCCCAGAGGTAGATGCGGACTTAGAAAGCCTAGGAATGCATGCCTGGGTACTGGCCTCCTTGCCAAGGCCTAAAAGATTTCTGCAACCACGTCCTCCTCCTTTACCCGCTTCTCTACTTTTTCCACTACCACATTCCTTTTGATTCTTCTGTAGCTGCTGTTTGTTCTCCAATCTATACTTTCTTCTGAACTGCCATCCTTTCTGATAATTTAGAAATCTACATAATCTAGAAATTATGTAGAATTTCTCCTCCACATTCTGACCAATACCTTTTATCTCCCCAAGCCAAAGGGCCTTCCAAAACGGTCATTGTTAGATAATAGGATTCATTAAGTGAGAGATAATTCTAACTACAAACACAAGGTTTTTTTAAAAATACTAAATCGTGGGCATTTGCTTTTTTATAATTTCAAAACAAACTGAAGTAACAAGCAAAACAGACAGACTTATAGGTGGAGAGCAGAATGACAGCTAAGGGTGGGGAGGTTAGGGGGTGGAAGGATTGAGCAAAAAGGAAAAAGGACTCATGGACATGGACAACAGTGTGGTGACTGCTGAGGGAAGGGGGCTATAAGGGGACTAAATGATAATGGAAAAATATAAAATAAAGATTAAATTTAAAAAATTTCAAAACAATAATTTATTTTTTAAATACTGAATAATTTCTGAATACTGAAATATGTACTACAAGGCAAAGTCAACTAATATTGTCTTAAGAAACTCATGGCGCTAAACCGTCACAGTATTTTTAGTTGAGAAAAAGAATTTACTGGTATTCATACCTTTGGGGAGGGAGAAATTGTTTCTACCCTTCTAGGCTCTTCTGGCTCTTCTAAGAAGCAAATTGATTTGAGACATAGTACCAGGAAAAAAAATAGCCAAATTTAATTATGTATGTACAATGGGGGGGTTCCATAAGAATATGGGGCCTAAGGTTATGGTGGGCAGGGGAGGCTCATATGCCACCCTGAGCTAAGGAGAAGGGGGTAGTGGTTTAGGACTTCAAAGGGAGGAAGGTAATTCACATGGAGATGAAAAAGCAAATGTTTGGTAAACAAATGTTTGTTGGGGAATGCAGAGACAAAGGGACAAAGAGATCTCTAGGCCCTGCCCAGTTTCCCCATAGCAATTAGCGTTTTTTCTTTGTAGATATTTCAGGTGGTGATAGTTCTATTTCCTGGAATAGGCCACTATCTAAATTCTTTTAGGCAGTTGGGGAAAGGTCAAAATTTCTTCCTAGGTCTTTTATTGTTTAAAAATAAAACAATCTTCATTCCAGAGAGACAGTTCTGGGTGGCAAAATGTACTTCTCTACAATACATTTATACATTTTAAATGCCTCTACTAACTGAATCTCGTACCTTTATACCACTGCAAGTTTTGAAATGTGTGTTTTAATAGAATCCTTGTCAGTGCAGACAAATAATGCTACCATGAAAAACAAGAAAGAAAATTTAGCCATTTACCAATTCTGGTCAGCATAAAGATGTGGTGCCATATGTTATATTTCTTGGAACTGTCATCTGAACCACATGTAAGCAAATAAACTTCTAATTCCTAAAAAAATATGTTGATTAAATAGGCGTGTTAACTGATTTGAGAAGAGTGTCAATACTGTTTGAAAAAATATTGCAGTGCAATTTACCAGAAAATTGTATCACATAGAAACAAAAGAATCATGGACTTGATAAGAAAGCACTGAGCTTCAGTTACATTTAAATTTTAATATTCAAAGCAATAAAAGTAAATAATTTTCAATTTTAATTTTGGTTAAATAGCCCACTAAAACATGATGTTTATATTTGAGTTTTTATCTTGATAGTAAATTTTCCTATTTATACTAATATGAAACACTCATATAAGACTTTAAAATTATAAGGGGAACAACTAGGCAGAAGATCAACCAGGAAGGCAAAGGGATGAACGACATTATAAACCACTAGACCTAATAGACATCTATAGAAAAATCCTTCTAAAAAAAGCAAAATACATTTCTCTTCATGTACACATGAAATATTCTCTAGGATAGCCCATATAATAGGCCATAAGAAGGCCTCATTAAATTTAAAAGGACAGAAATCATAAAAAGTAGGCTCTTAGACAACAGTGGGTTTAATTTAGAAGCAGTAACATAAGGAAATTTGGTAAATTCATAAACATGTGGAAATTAAACAATACACTCTTAAGTAGCCAATGAATCAGAGAAGAAATCACAGAAGAACTTAGGAAATACTTTCATATAAATAAAAATGAAAACACAACTTATCAAAACTTCTAGCATGTAATGTTTGGAGGGAATTTTATAGCTCTAAATGCCTATGTTAAAAAAGAAAGATATCAGATCAACAGCCTAACCTTCCACTTTATGAAACTAGAAAAAGAACAAGCTAAACCAAAAGCAACCAGAGGAAAATAATAATAAGGGTACACAGAAAAACAATTTTAAAAATAAAATAAAAACTTGAATTAAAAAAAAAATTTAACAAAATTGGTAAACCTTGAGCTAGACTGATCAAGAAAAGTAAGACAACCAATTAGTAAAATAGTGAAAGAGGGGATATCACCACCAATTGCACAGAAGTGAAAAGAATTTTAAAAGAATACTATGAATATTCTTGTGTGTCATACTATGTGTGTAATTTGCACACACATAAAAAAAATCAGATAACCTAGATGAATGAACAAATTTTTAGGAAGAAAACAAACTACCAAAACTAACTCAAGAAGAAATAGAAACTATCTGAATAGATATATAACAAGGATTGAATTAGTAAAACACCCACACACGCACAACTTACTTCTAACCGAGAAAAACCCAGGCCCAGAGGGTTTTTACTGGTGAATTCTACCAAATGTTTAAGGAAAAATTAATATGACTCCTTCACAAAATCTTCCCCTCTTCCCCCGAAAAAAGAAGAGGAAGAAACTTATCCAATGAGGCCAGTATAATCCCAATACCAAAATCAGATGAAAATATTACAATAAAAGATAATTGCAGATCAATACAGGTGCAAAAATCCTCAACAAAAATCAGCAAGCCAAATCCAACAGCATAAAAAAGGATTATTCTGTACCAAATGTGATTCATCCCAGGACAAAACCACATGATCATCTTAATAGATACAGAAGAGGTATTTGACAAAATCTAATACTCTTTAATAATTAAAAATACAACAAACTTAATAGAAAAGAATTTTTTAGGGTGGAGGGGCTAAAGGAGAGGGAAAAAATGAGACAACTGTAATAGCATAATCAATAAAATATACCAAAAAATACAGCAAACTGGAATAGAAAAGAATTTTCTCAAGCTAATAAAGAGCATCTACAACCAAACCACAGCTAACACCACATGTAATGATGAAAGACTAAACTTTCTTCCCCTGACATCAGGAATAAGACAAGGATATAAGCTCTCTTCACTTCTATTCAACATTGTACTGGAGGTTCTAGCCAGAGCAATTAGGCAAGAAAAAAATTACAAAAGGCATTAAGATTGAGAAGGAAGAAGTAAAACTATTTGTATATGCAGATGACATAATCTTTCTAGATAGAAAATCCTAATGTCTCCACCTAAAAACTATTCACACTAATAAATAAGTTTAGCAAGATTGAAGAATACCAGATCAATATTCAAAAATCAGCTGTACTAGGATGATGTCAATTTTACCTCAATTTAAAAATCAATTGTATTTCTACACAGTAAAAATGAGCAAACAAAATAAATTGAGAAAACAATTTTATTTAAAATAACATCAAAAATAATAAAAAACTTAGGAATAAGTTTTAACAAAAGAGGTAGAAGACACTGAAAACTATAAAACTCTGTTGAAAGAAATTACAGAAGGTCCTTTTCCTATAGATGGGAAAACAATCCACGTTTGCGGGTCTGAAGACTAAACATAGTTAAGATGGCAATACTCTCCAAATTGATCCACAGACTCAGTGCAATTTCTATCAAAATCCCAGTTGCTCTTCTTTCATAAATTGACATGCTGACCATTAATTCATATGGAAATACAATGGACCTAAGATAGAGTATTCTGGAAAAACAAGAACAAAGCCACACTAAGCTAATTAAGACATTGTAGCACTGGCATTAAGACAGAGCAGTAGACTAGAACTGAGAGTACATAAACCCTTTTATTTATGGTCAACTGATTTTTGACACAGACGCCAAGATAATTCAATGGGCAAAGAATAGTCTTTTCAAAAAACAGTACTGAGACAGCTGGATATCCACATGCAAAAGGATGAAGTTGGATCCTTACCGCACACTATAAATAAAAGTTAAATCAAAATAGATCAGAGATCTAAAATAAAAGCTAAAACTACAAAACGCTTAGAAAAAAACACATTATTAAACAGCTGTGACCTTGAGTTAGGCAATAATTTCTTAGATGATATGACAGCAAAAGCACAAATGACAAAAAAAAAAAAAGAGAGATAATTTGGACTTCATCAAAATTAAAATCTTTCATGCCTTAAGGGAAATTATAAAAAAAGTGAAAAAAGAAATAGAAGAATTTCCATTCTCTCACAGAATGGAAGAAATATTTTAAGTCATATATCTGAGAAGTAATGTGCATACAGAATATGCAAAGAACTTTTACAATTCAACAAAAAAAGACAAATAACCCAATTTAAAAATGGGCAAAGGACCTGAATAGATATTTCTCCAAAGAAGATACAAAAATGGTCAATAAGCACATGAAAAATACTCAACATCATTAGTCATTAGGGAAATGCAAATCAAAACTTCGGAGAGATACCACTTCATGCCCACTAAAATGACTAACGTAAAAAGGACAGATAAGTGTTGGCAAGGATGTGAAGAAATCTGAACCTCACACATACTGGTGGGATTGTAAAATGGTGCAAATACTGGCAATTCCTCAAAAAGTTAAGTTACCATAGGACCCTGCAATTTTGTTCCTAGGTATCATCCAAGAGAAATGAAAATATATGTCCACACAAAACTTGTAGATGAATATTCATAGCAGTGTTATTCTTAATTGCCAAAAAGTGGAAACAATCCGAATGTCTATTAACAGATAAGCAAATAAGCAAAATATGATACACTGACAATTGAATATTTTTCAGTGATAAAAAGAAATGAAATGCTACATGCTACAGCATGGATAAACCTTAAAAACATTATACTAAGTGAAATAAACCAGTAACAAAAGACCACGTACTGCATAATTCCATTTTTTATGAGATGTCCAGAGTATGGAAATCTACATATAAAGAAAGCAGATTCCTAATTGTCAGGGCCTGGGGAAAGAAAGGGATGGAAGGTGGGAGTTACTACTAATGGGTCCAGCATTCCTTTTTGGAATGATAAAAATATTCTGGAATTAGATAGTGATGATGGCTGCACAGTTCTATGACTAAACTATGAAATTGTATACTTTAAAAGGGTGAATTTAGTGGCATGTAAATTAAGTCTCAATAAAGGTTTTATTTAAACAATGTAAGGTACTTCAGTGTATACCATGGGTTTATTGTCTTCTTTCACAATCTGTGATTTTTAAAAATTTTTCTAATCACTTGAATTTCTCACTTTCTTTCTCACTATCATTGCCTGGAACGTTTTATTAGATAATAGGATCATAGGAATTCAGACTTAAAATGTTCTTTTATTCTTACTTGGTATTCTACATCTGCTGATTGCTATATTTACAAGATTAATATAAGTGGTGCTGATTATCATCACTAAGGGATTTTATAATATAAATGACAACAGCATTTGTTAGAGGTGGTGAAGTGCATTGGCCATTGGTTAACAGGAGTATAATAGCTCTGCGGATAACATAAGGAAGACATTCAAATTCTGTGGGTTCAAAACTGAACACAGACTAGAGACCCATGATGGTGAAGGAGTAAGTGGAAGCTACACTAACCTCCTCCCAGGACCATTCTGGAATTACAACTAAATTGTAAAGAAATCATCCTGAATAATGACCTGAACACTAGCTGGAGGGAAGCCTTATAGCCAAGGACACACAGGGGAAACCACTTAACCAAACTGTGACTGGTGCAGCAGAAGAAGCCACATGCTGCGGATCACTGAAAGCTCCAAACAGGTTTCTCAGGGCCAGTCACAAGCAGCATCTGACAAAGGCCTGCAATGGAGTCTTTGCAGATCTACCTAATACAGAGAAACATTACAAAAAAGCAGCCAAAATGAGAAGACAAAGAAACATACCCCAAATTAAAGAACAGGAGAATTCTTTAGAAGAAGAACTAGATGGAATGGAGGCAAGCCGTTGATCAGATAGAGAGTTTAGGGTGATTATTATAAGGATATTCAACAGCATGAAAAAACACACAGAAACCATAAAAAAGGACTGATCAGAAATAAAGAATGCAATATCTGAAATAAATAATATATTGGAAGGAATAAACACTAGGTTATATTAAGCAGAGAATTGAATCAGTGATTTGGAAGACAAGGTAGGAAAAAATACCCAGGCAGAACAGGAAAAAAAAAGAATTTTAAAAAATTAGAAGAGCTTAAGAAACATTTTGGACAACATGAAGTGTGTAGCATTGCATCATGATAATACCAGAAGAGAGTGAACAAGAGATTGGGAATGTATTTGAAGAAATAATGACCAAAAACTTCCCTAATCTGGCTAAGGAAAAAGACACACAAGTCCAGAAAGTTCAGAAAGCCCCAAACAAGATGGACCCAAAGAGACCTATACTGAGACACATCATAATTAAAATGGCAAGGCTTAAAGACAAGGAGAGAATCCTAAAAGCTGCAAGAGAAAAGCAGGTAGTTACATACAAGGGAGCAGCAATTAGACCGTCATCTGATTTCTTGACAGAAACATTTCAGGCCAGAAAGGAGCAGCATGAAATATTCAAGGTGATGAAAATCAAGGAACTACAACCAAGGCTACTTTACCCAGCAAGGCTATCATTTAAAATTGAAGAAGAAATAAGGTGCTTCCCAGACCAAAAAAAGCTAAAAGAGTCTGTGAATGCCAAACCAGAACTTTAGCAAATGTTAAAGGGCTTGCTAGAAGACAAAGAAGGAGGAGGGGGAGGAGGATGGTAAGGGGGGAGGGACAGGAGGAGAAAGAAAAAAACCAGAGGAAAACAGTCTAACAATAAAATGGCTCTAAATCTGTACCTATCAATAATCACCTTAAATGTAAATGGTTTGAATGCGCCAACTGGAAGACATAGGGTAGCTCAATGGATAAGAAAATAAGACCTATATATATGTTGTCTCCAAGAGAACCACCTCAGATCAAACACAGACTAAAGGGATGAAAAAAGACATTTCATGCAAATGGAGAGGAAAAAGAAGCTGGGGTAGCAATACTGATATCCAACAAAATAGACTTTAAAACAAAGGCTATAGTAAGAGACAAAGAAGGGCACTACATAATGATAAAGGGAACAATCCAATAAGAGGATAGCCTAGTAAACATTTATGTGCCCAACATAGGAACACCTAAATATGTAAAGCAAATCTAGATGGACATAAGGGGATGGATCAACAGAAATACAGTCATAGTTGGGGATTTTAACACCCCATTGACTTCGATGGATAGATTGTCCAGAGGGAAAATCAAAAAGGAGACAGAGGCCTTAAACAACATACTCAACCAAATGGATCTGATATCTTCAGAGCATTTCATCCCAAAGCAGCAGAATATACATACTTTTCAAGTGCACATAGAATGTTTCTAGGATAGACTACACATTAGGACACAAAACAAGTCTCAAATTAAGAAGGCTGAAATCATATCAATCATCTACTCTAACCACAATGCTATAAAAGTAGAAATCAATCACAAGAAGAACACTGAAAGACACGCAAAAACATGGAAGCTAAATAACATGTTATTAAAAAATGAATAGGTCAACAAGAAGATCAAGGAAGAAATCAAAATATACCTTGAAACAAATGAAAATGAGGACACAACAATCCAAAATTCATGGGACATAGGAAAGCAATCCTAAGAGGGAAATTCACAGAACAGGCCTATCTCAAAAAAACAGAAAAAAATCAAATAAATGATCTAACTTTACACTTAAAGGAACTTGAAAAAGAGCAACAAACAAAACCCAAAGTGAGTAGAAGGAAGGAAATAATAAAGATGTGACAGACATGAATGAAATAGAGTCTAAAAAAAATACAAAATGTCAATGAATCCAAGAACTGGTTCTTTGGAAAGATAAACACGATTGACCAACCTTTAACCACACTCAACAAGAAAAAAAGAGAAAGAACCCAAATAAATAAAATCAGAAATGGAAGTAGAAATAACAACTGACACCAAAGAAATACAAAGGATTGTAAGAAAATATTATGAACAGTTATATTCCAACAAACTGGACAACCTGGATGAAATGGATAAATTCCTAGAAACATACAATTTTCCAAAACTAAATCAGGAAGAGGTAGAAAATCTGAATAGACAGATCACACCTAGTAAAACTGAAGGAGTAATCAAAAAAAAAAAAAAATCCAGCAAACAGGAGCTCTGGACCAGATGGCTTCACAGGTGAATTTTACCAAACATTCTGAGACGAACTAACATCTCTCCTTCTCAAACTATTTTTAAAATACAAGAGGAGGGAAGGCTCTTAAACTTGTTTTACAAGGCCTGCATTATCCTAATTTCAAAACCAGATAAAGATACTATAAGGAAAGGAAATTATAGGCCAATATCCCTGATGAACACAGACACTAAAATCATGAAAAACATATTAGCAAACCGAATACAGCAATGCATCAAAAAGATCATACACCATGATCAAGTGCGATTTATTCCAGGAATGCAAGGTTGGCACAATATTTGCAAATCTATAAATGTGATTCACCACATAAACAAAATGAAGAATAAAAACCACATGATCCTATCAATAGATAGAGAAGAAGCATTTGATAAAATCCATCACCTGTTTATGATAAAAACTCTCAGCAAAGTAGGATTAGAAGAAACACACCTAAGCATAATAAAGGCCATATATGACAAACCTACTGCCAGCTTCATCCTCAATGGGCAAAAACTGCAAGTGTTCCCCTTAAGATCAGGAACAAGACAGGAATGTTCACTCTCACCTCTCTTATTCAACATAGTACTGGAAGTCCTAGCCACAACAATCAGACGAGAAGAAATAAAAGGCATCCAAATAGAAAAGGAGGAAGTAAAACTGTCTTTATATTAAGATGACATGATACTGTACATAGAGAACCCCAAAAATTCCACCAATAAACTATCAGAACTGAAAAATGAATTCAGCAAAGTAGCAGGATACAAAATTAATATCCAGAAATCAGTTGCATTTTTATATGCCAATATCGAACTAACAAAAAGGGAAATTAAGAAAACAATCTCATTCACGATTGCTTCAAAAAGAAAAAATACCTAGGAATATCCCTGGCTGGTGTGGCTCAATGGATTGAGTGCCGGCCTGCTAACCAAAGTGTCACTGGTTTGATTCCCAGTCAGGGCACATGCCTGGGTTGCGGGCCAGGTCCCCAGTGTGGAGCATGTGAGAGGCAACCACATATTAATGATTCTCTCCCTCTCTTTCTCCCTCCCTTCCCCTCTGCCTACAAATAAATAAAAAAAATATTTTTAAAAATAAAAAGAATAAAATACCTAGTAATAAACCCAACCAAAGATGTAAAAGACTTGTACTCAGAAAATTATAGACGCTAAAGAAAGAAATTGAGAAGATAAAGTAAGTGGAAGCACATACTGTGTTCATGGACAGGAAGAACTAACGTCATTAAAATGTCGGTACTACCCAAAGCAATGTATAGATTCAATGCAATCCCTATGAAGATTCCAATGACATATTTCACAGAACTAGAACAAATATTTCAAAAATGTATATGGAATCACAAAAGGTCCTGCATAGCAACAGCAATGCTGAGAAAGAATAACAAAGTTGGAAGAATCACATTACCTAATATCAAACTATACTATAAAGTCATAATAATCAAAACAACATGGTACTTACATAAAAACAAACATATAGATCAATGGAACAGAATAGAGAATCCAGAAATAAACCCACATCTTTATAGTCAATTAACATTTAACAGGGGAAGAAGCAAGCATATGTAATGGGCTAAAGAAAGTTTATTCAGTAAATGGTGCTGGGAAAATTGGGCAGATACATTCAGAGAAATGAAAGTAGACCACCTTCTTACACCACACACAAGAATAAATTCAAAATGGATCGAAGACTTAAATGTTATACCTGAAACCATAAAAATTCTAGAAGGAAACATAGGCAGCAAAATCTTGGACATGGCTCATAGCAATATTTTATCAGATATATCTCTCTAGGTAAGGGAAACAAAAGAAAAAATAAATAATAGGACTACATCAAACTGAAAACTTTTTGCACAGCAAAGAAAACCATCAACAAAATAAAAACACAACCCATGGAATGGGAGAACATATTTGCTGATACATCCAATAGGGGGATAATATCCAAAATTTATAAAGAACTTACAAAACTCAAAACCAAAAAAAACAAACAACCCAATTTAAAAATGGGCAAAGGACATGAATAGACACTTCTCCAAAGAGGACATACAGATGGCCAGTAAACATATGAAAAAAGCCTCAATGTAACTAATCGTCAGAGAAATGCAAATTAAAACCACAATGAGATATCATCTCACACCTGTCAGAATGGCTCTCAAATCAACAAACCACAAGGGCTAGCGAGGATGTGGAGAAAGGGCAATACTTTTGCACTGTTGGTGGGAATTCAGACTGGTGTAGCCAGTGCAGAAAGCAGTATGGAGATACCTCAAAAAATTAAAAATGGATCTGCCTTTTGACCCAGCAATCCTACTTCTAGGAATATATCTGAAGGAACCCAAAACACTAATTCAAAAGAACATAAGCACTCCTATGTTGATTGCAGCCTTATTTACAATTGCCGAGACATGGAAGCAGCCCAAGAGTCCATCAGTAGATGAGTGGATAAAACAACTATGGGATATTTATACAATGGAATATTACTTGGCCATAAAAAAGGAGAAAATTTTACCCTTTGCAACAGTATGGATGGACCTGGAGAATGTTATGCTAAGTGAAACAAGCCAATCAGAAAAAGACAAATACCATATGATTTTGCTTATATGTGGAATCTAATAAACTAATCTAACAAGGAGAACAGATTCATAGAGAGCAAGATGACAGCTAAGGGGAGGGATGTTATGGGGTGGAGGGCTTAAGCAAATAGTAAAAAGGAATCATGGACATGTACAACAGTGTGGTGATTGCAGGGAGGAGGGAAGTATAAGGGGACTAAATGGTAATGAGAAAAAAATACAATAAAAAAATTTAAAATATAAAGGCATGCTTCAGAAAAAAACTGAATACATTTAACAATTAAATTTAAAATTGCAGGCCCTTTTCTACTAGGTAGGCATATATAATATTTAAAACATTTTCAGTGATCTTTCTTCTTAAAGTCTGGCAACAGTTTCTAGGTTACAACATTCATGTAATCTCAGAATAATAAAGTAAAAATGAAAAGCCAGTTTTCAAACTCATTTAACCATTGCCTCATCAGCAGATGGAAATCTGAGTAATCTGTAAATCAATTCTGTCTGTTCTTCTGATGAGGCGCTTGGAGAGTAGTCAGCCTTTACCTCCTTCTCAAAGGCTTGGGGCCTTCCTGGTAAAGTCAGGTACACTTGTGCAGATCAGCTCTCCACACATGGCTACCTTCAAAACCTCACTAACCGGCAATGTGTTCATCTGTAAAATAAAGCTGCACACTTACCCCACATCGTTATTATGAGTATTTAATAAAATAATGTCTCTATAAAGCACCCAGCACAGGGTAAGTACTTGATATTAGTTCCTTTCTCTTTGGTCTCTTCAGGGTAAAATACAAATTAAAAATAACCAAAAAAAATCCTGATGAAAGAGACTATTTGGCTTAGCCTGTACCAAAAGGAACAGAATTATCTAACTACTAAACCAACCTTTATTTTCTAAAAGCACCAAACTAATTAAGTAGGAAAATTATAACCATGGTAATAAGATATAACATGGGGGGAAAAAATCAACTAACTTTGAACTGATTATGTTGGTTTTGTCTCACAGTTTTATTAGGAAGTAATTCAGTATCCAGTTGGCAGAATACTGCAGATAATTTCAATTAAATGGTTCTTCAAGTAAACCAACAATAACTTAAGGCTTAGCCTCATTAGCGGCATCGAAATTTCCTAAGGGTAGGATTCATAATTAATCTTAGTCACAGCACTTGAGGCGTTTTGCATTAGTTCATGTGCACAGCGTAGTGGTTAGACAACCACATACATTACCAAGTGTTCTTGCAATATTTCCAGTACCACCTGGTAGAGTACATAGTTATTATAATATTGTTGACTATATTCCCTATGCTGTATTTTACATCCTCTAACTATTTTATAACTACCAATCTATACTCCTTAATCCCTTTACCTTTTCCACACAGTCCCTCAACAACCCCCACCCCACACATGCATTCTTTTAAAAAGATCTGAAACAACTTTACTAAAGACATACAGAAAAGGGACAATAGAAATAGACCTATTTTTTTAAAGTCAAAGAACCCACAGACATGATTTTTAAAACTACTTTTACAATGGGTTACCTATTCACACGGTCCAAAAACCAAGAAAATATAAAAGAGTGAAGTCTGCTCCCCACCCTTGCCCCCAACCACCCAGTAATCACCACCCAATCCCAAACAGATAAACTTAATTTCTTATGTGTCCTTCCTGAGTCTTACTTTCCCTTGTTTTTCTATACAGAGGTAACAATTTATACATATTCTGCATCTCCAAAGCAACTTTCTAATTATAAAATATCCAATGAAGGCATCAAATAAATGCAGTGAGACAGGGACTTTTATTCACACCTCAGTGGATTTCTAAAGGGAGAAACAGAAATATGTTAATGAAACCAGTAATGAAGGAAATCTAAAAGGAACACAAAATTCAAGGGGAAAGGTGGACAGAATCTTATAAATTTCTTAAAAATTCTTGCCTGCTAAACACTGGTATGTCTTATCTTTCATTAATTTAAAAAACATCATTCCCTTACAGACAAAACAATTAAACCAAATATTCACAAGAAAAAGTGAGAGTAAAAGGAGAACAATTAGAAAAAAGAGAAAATACTTGTGTCGGAATGGATTTAAAAACTGTCAACAATGCACAACTATCTACACTTAGAGCTACAAAACTAAGAAACATTTTTTAATGATAGCAAGTTCTTAACTTCTGGATATTTATTCACTATGGCCCCAGTTCAAATGAGCATATAATATAGAACTTTAATGATTAAGCCATCATGAATTTTAGCACCATGTTGTTTGGAGGCAGAATCAAAATGTCTTTTCAAAACCTTTTTCATTAATGTTTATTAAAAAATAGGCCTTTGGTCTCAGTGCAGTTTAAGTAGCTATTGTCTTGATGTGGAGCTCATATCTGGCCAAAGGACTTTACAGGTGATCTGAAGTTGGTATGAAGTGAGCTACCTGGGCTTCATTCCCCACCTCTGCCTCTCATGAAACAAACATTTTAGCTTCTTAACTCCCTAGAAAGGGTGGCTGATCTACGCTTTCTCATCAGTACATATCTCTGCTGATGGAAATCTGGGAAGAAAGGGTTTGGAATCTTGACACACAACTTCTCAAAGATTGCTAATCTTTGATTTAAGATTGCCTTCTTCTTATTCTTCAACTTCAAAACAAAGATGTTGTTTTTAAACCAGATATCTAGAACTTTGGATGTACTCTCTGAATGGAACAGTGGGTCTTAACTAGGAGTTGGCTTTAAGCCCAAAACACTCTGTAGTCAATCTATAATATGCCTAATATTTTCAATAGGAAAAAAAATAAGCTCAAAACAATGCTATTGCAATGACATGAACAAAAAATTATAGTTTTAAATTGTATTGTACATGCCAGTGCTTAAAAAAAACAAAACAGCTTATTTTAGAGAAGAGGTGGTGGGTGGAAACTTCTGTGGAAGTTTTGAAATGAATTACTAGGTATTCTCAAGGCCTCTAAAGGTTGAAACCACTAGTTCTTTATAATGTCTACCTTTCCTCCCAAACTGAAAGCTTTCCTTTTCCTTATTAAAGGTTTGTTCTTAACTGCACCACCATGATTATTATCTTTTTTACTCTAGATCAAAATTAAAATGTTGGATAGACAAAGGACAGATACATTTTCTTAAAGCAAAAACTGGAAGAGAAAAAAATAAGGTTAAAGGGGGGACAAAACTCTCAGAAAGGAGGGAAGGGCACAAAAGAATATAGGAGGAAAGTGTGGGCAGGCAATAGCTTGTGTATATGCACAGTGGGAGGCAAAAGAGGGGGGTGGGGAGATGTTAGCCCAAGCATATGCTGCCTGGAAAAACTGGTGGCATAATAACTAGGTGTATACATGAAACTATGAAGCCAACTGTTACTAACTCTGACACAGCCTATAATACAATAGGATCACAAGAAACTTCAAGGTCACCTATTTCTACCATTGTTAACCAATTATTTCAAAAAACGTGCTTATTAGGAGACTGTCAAACTATGTCAAGATCAACTGTTCTGATTTTAACTAAATTCAACAACTTTTCCTTGTTAAAATCTATCACTGATACTTCTGCTCTTCCTTTAGTGATCACAATCAATTATGTGTGAATGTTGTTACTTCTCTTCTTAAATATCTTATTATATGTTTTAGATGTACTTAAAATACAAATATTGACTGACCTCCATTAGGAGACATGCTTTATGCTGATTTGGACGGATCTGTTCATCCATCCACACACCCTCACCTCTTCCCACTAATGAGCAGCAGTATAAATTTCCAAGTGTTATCCAGGCTTGAGGTATGGCATATACCCAGGAAACACAGCAAAATAGCTGGTTTAAAAGTGCATGGAATCAATGACGTTTGTTGGCTACATAAACATGATTCTCCAACCAACAAAGCAAGCCTTCATAAGAAATTATTTAAAATGGCATTGAAAAAATGAATTTGCACACACAAATGAAAGTTTAGAAAGATATACTTGAAAATGCTAATAGTGATTATTAATGACTGGTAGGTTTACCAGTGATTCTTATTTCTTCCTTTTCTTTAAAAATGCACTGCTTTGGTGATTTAAACATATTTTAAAAGATACAAAGGAGTGAATATAAAAATTATAGAAGCAGAAAATGGATAATTTACTATTAACAACTATGTGCCAAAAAATTGAACAACCTGAGAGAAATGGATAAATTTCTAGAATCTTACGATCTCCCAAAACTGAATCAAGAAGAAGCAGAACACCTGAATAGACTGATAACAACTAATGAAATTGAAGCAATAATCAAAAAACTCCCAGCAAACAAAAGTACTGGACCAGATGGTTTCACAGGCCAATTTTACCAATCATTCAAAAAAGAACTAACACCTATCCTTCTCCAACTATTCCAAAATTTCGAGAAGAGGGAAGGCGCCCTGGCTGGTGTGGCTCAGTGGACTGAGTGCCAGCCTGTGAACCAAAAAATCACCAGTTCGATTCCCAGTCAGAGAGCATGCCTGGGTTGTAGGCCAGGCCCTGGGTTGGGGGCATGCAAGGGTCAACCAATCGAAGTATCTCTCACACTGCAATGTTTCTCTCCCTCTCTTTCTTCCTTCCTTCCCCTCTCTCTAAAAATAAATAAAATCTTAAAAAAAAAAGAAAAGAAGAGGGAAGGCTTCCAATCTCTTTTTATGAGGCCAGTATTATCCTAATTCCAAAGCCAGGTAAAGACACAACAAAGAAAACTATAGGCCAGTAGCCCATATGAACACTGATGCTAAAATCCTCAACAAAATATTAGCAAACTGGATCCAACAATACATTAAAATGATCATATAACATGATCAAGTGGGATTTATCCCAGGGATGCAAGAATATGATATTCTCAAAACAATAAATGTGATACATCACATAAACAAAATGAAGATAAAAATCACATGATCAGCCCCGGTTGGTGTGGCTCAGTGGATTGAGCTCTGGCCTGCAAACCAAAGGGTCGCCTATTTGGTTTCCGGTCCGGGCACATGCCTGGCTTGCAGGTTGGCCTAGGTCCCCAGTTGAAGGCGCGCGAGAGGCAACCACACACTGATGTTTCTGTCCCTCTCTTTCTCCCTACCTTTTTCTAAAAATAAATAAATAAAATCTTTTTAAAAATCACATGATCATATCAATAGATGCAGAAAAAGCATTTGGTATCCAGCACCCATTTATGATAAAAACTCTCAGCAAAGGAGGAATAGAGGGATCATATCTTGACATGATAAAGGCCATTTGTGAAAACCCTACAGCCAACATCATACTCAACGGGCAAAAGCTAAAAGTGTTTCATCTAAGATCAGGTACAAGACAGGGATGTCTGCTTTTACCACTCTTATTCAACACAGTACTGGAAGTCCTAGACACAGCAATCAGACAAGAAGAAATAAAAAGCATGCAAACTGGAAAGGAGGAAGTAAAACTGTCATTATTCCTGCTTCGCAGATGGCTTGGTATTATACATAGAAAACCCTATGGGCTCCACCAAAACACTACTAGACCTAATAAATGAATTCAGCAAAGTAACAGGATACAAAATCAATACTTAGAAATTGGTGGCCTTTCTATACACCAATAATGAACTACCAGAAAGAGAACTAAGAAAACATTCCCTTTTCCTAGTGCAACAACAACAAAAACATGAGGTACCTAAGAATAAATTTGACCAATGAGGTAAAAGACCTGTATTTGGAAAACTACAGGACACTTAAGAAAGAAACTGAGGAAGATAAAAATAAGTGGAAGCATATACTATGTCCATGGATTGGAAGAATTAACATTATTAAAATGTCCATACTACCCAAAGCAATCTATAAATTCAACACAATTCCTATTAAAATACCAATGGCACGTTTCACAGATCTAGAGCAAATATTCCAAAAATTTATATGGAACCAAAAACCCTGAATAGCCTCAGCAATCTTGAGAAAGAAGAAAAAAGAAGGATCACAATACCAGGTATCAAACTATACTATAAGGCCACTGTAATCAAAACAGTCTGGTACTGGCATAAGAACAGATGCATAGATCAATGGAACGGAATATAGACAGCCCAGAAATAAGCCCACACTTTTATGGTCTATTAGTAATTGACAAAGAAGGCAAGAGCATACAATGGAGTAAAGATAGTCTACAATAAATGGTATTGGGAGAACTGTACTAGTACTTGCAAAAAAAATGAAACTAGACCACGAACTTACACCATACACTAGAATAAACTCAAAATGGATAAAAGAGTTAAATATAAATCACAATACCATAAAAATCCTAGAGGAAGACATAGGTAGTAAAATTTCAGATATTTCTCATAGCAATATTTTTGCCATTATATCTCCGAGGGCAAGGAAAACGAGGGAAAAAATAAACAAATGAGACTACATTAAAAAAAAAACACTTCTGTACAGCTAAAGAAACCATCAGCAAAATGAAAAGGGAGCCCATTGTATGGGAGGATATATTTGCCAATGATATATTGGACAAGGGTTTAATCTCCAATATATATAAAGCACTTATATGATTCAACATCAGGAAGACAAATAATCCAATTAAAAAACAGGCAAAGGACCTAAATAGACACTTCTCCAAGGAGGACATACAAAGGGCTCATAGACATATGAAAAAATGCTCAACATCACTAGCCATCAGAGAGATGCAAATTAACACCAAAATGAGATATCACCTCACACCTGTCAGAATGGCTATCATTAATAAATCAATAAACAACACGTGCTGTCAAGGATATGGAGAAAAGGGAACCCTCCTGCACTGTTGGTGGAAATGCAGACTGGTGCAACCAGTACGGAAAACAGTATGGAGTTTCCTCAAAAAATTAAAAATGGAACTGCCTTTGACTCAGGGATTCCACTTCTGAAAATATATCCAAAGAATCCCTAAATACCAATCCAAAAGCATATATGCACCCCTATGTTCACTGCAGCATTATTTATAATAGCCTAGGTTCGGAAGCAGCCTAAGTGTCCATCAGTAGATGACTGGATAAAAAAGCTGTGGTTCATATACAGAATGTAATACTATGTAGCAGTAAAAAAGGAATTACTTTTTGGAACAACATGGATGGAACTGGAGACTACTATGCTAAGTGAAATAAGCCAGTCAATGAAGAACAAATACCATAACTTCTCACTTATAACTGAAATCTAATGAATAAAATAAACTAACCAGCAAAATAGAATCAGACACACAGAAACACAGAACAGACTGATACCTGTCAGAGGGGAGGACAGAGGAGAGGAGGGGATTGGAATGAAGGGATTAGACAGAGCATATATTCATGACCCATGGACATGAACAAACAGTGTGGGGATTGACTATGGGAATAAGGGGTGCGCTGGGGGGGAGAGGGGCAAAGGGAGAAAAATTGGGACAACTATTATAGCATAGAAAATAAAAAATGAAAAAAAGAAAATGAATAATTTATTAACTATACAGTGGACTACTATGCAGCTGTCAAAATTAATGGTACAGATTTATAGCTGTCCATGATGAAGTGTTAAAATAAGAATCAAAAGAAAAAATTGTGTAGAGTGATTCCCATTTAAAAAAAAAACAAAACAAAAATCCCTCTGTGACCCTGGCTGGATAGCTCAGTAGGTTACAGCATCGTCCCCATACACCAAGATTGTGTGATCAATTTCCAGTCAGGACACATATAAGAATCGACCAATGAATGCACGAATAAGCGGAACAACAATTCAATGATTCTCTCTCTCCCTCCTCCTCTCTTTCCTCCCTCTTCCTCTTCTCTCTCAAAAAACCCCCACCAAACTGTATATTTACAGATACGCAGGTTTAGATAAGTATGGGGAAAAGTCTAAAAAGATATAAAAACTTAGCAGCGGTTACCTTCATGGGTTAAGATTAGAATGGAGAGGAAATTTCTCTTCACATAATTCTCAATTGCTTGTATTTAAGAGCATGTATACCTTTGTAATTAAATAATAATGTTTAGAAAACATAAGAAATAAAACTAAAATAAAAATGGGAATAAAAGGTGGCATACACAGTGTTTTCTTGGGAAACTGAGGATATGATTCCTGTAGTCCCTGTTAGCTGGTCATATAGATAATATACATGTGCATTACATTACATAGTCTATCTAAAATATATATATTATATATTTTTTTATATATACATATATATAATGTTTGCTACATGTGTGGATGCTGAGCTCGAAATCATATCATTTTAAGTTAACTTTCATCTATATTTATTTTAAAAATGGAGGTAAATAACTAAAGTTTCTTCTCATTTTTTAACTGAAGCAAGCAATCAGTCAAATCCTAGTGAAGCCCCACTGTACGTGCGGACATCTCACCCAGCAGTCTACAGACTGCCTAGTCCATTGCTGAGTCGGATTTTGCATGTGAATATATATGAGGTCCATTTTACCTACAGGAAAAAAATGTTTGGTATTGACTGGCATAGCAAATATATCAGGAACCTGAATGGCGGCAATTAACCTGAGTCGTATTTATACTATATGCTATGTAATACAATGCTGGTTATTTAAAAATCACAAAACAGTGAAAAGAATGACATTATCTCAACATTACAGGAAGACTCAAAAAGAGTAAGATTTTAAAAAGGTACAAAATGCAGGCCTTTACTTAACCGAAAGCCTGTTAAATCTCCTTACTCTCAGTTTAAAGCCAGGAAACCAGCTCTCTACATTTTAATTATCTGCAAACAAACACATTTTGTGGCCTGAAGAAACAGATACCTATAATGACACTTCTGTGGTACAAAGGATCTCTGCCTGCCAATATCGTATGCCAATAGATGTTTCTAGTCTTCCCAGGGTTTCTTTGACCCCTATATTTCTGGTCCCTTTGGAAGAGGCAGAGCAGCACTCTGTGAATCCTTCATGGTGAGATCTCACTAATAAGTCTTACTTCACCTCCTATCTTACATATTATCAATTCTCACCTTAAAACAATCCCCCTAATATAATCACCCTTCTTTCATCCACCCGCCATCCTCACCCAAGGTAAACAGATTTGAGGTTTTAATGAGGGGAAAAAAAAAGTGGCTACAAGAAGGTAAACTAAGGCAGGTTTTTAGGACCTGTGGAAAATAGGAAAGGCCCTGAGAAGTTGGACAGGAGCAAAGAGGTGATACACTGTTCCCTTTGAAAACCCTGGCTTAGCTTCAGAAAGGCAATAAAATTTTACTGGTTGATGTTCTGAATTGGCCTTCAACACCTGATTTCCATGCTGTCTTCCTCCGCAACGACAATTAACTCAAAGTTGTACTGAGTTAAAATGATTTTGCCATAAACTACAAGATGTGAAATCAGCACCTCTTAGAGTTACCACTCTTCTCTATGAAATAGAAGGGGGGGAAAGGAGAAATGAGAACACAGATGCCATCATATGGAATGGAATAGGTAAAGGAAAACAGGCATTCCGTCCCTTAAAATAATGCATGAGCTGTTTCTGTCAGGAATTAAAAAAAAAAAAAGGAATAACATGTTACATAATTTGAGTTTCATGAATCAGCAGTTTAGTCAGTAATTTACATGAATTTTAAAAAAGAGACAGAAAACATGAGGATTGGAAAAGGTAAAGTGGTTTCTGAAACAAGGCAGATTTCAAAAGTATTTTATTCCACCCCCACACAGAAGAACGTTGACAGGCAGATGACTCAGTGTGACTTCATTAAGCGCTTCTTACTACCTAATATCCCTCATAGGCAAGGCCATCCCATCTTCCATTTTTTCCCTTTTCAATTTCTCCCACCAGGTAATAGGCATATATTCCTCTCTAATTGAAGGCTCTCCATCTGGAGGTCACATATTTTAGAATATACAAAGTTATACTTAAAGTATATAAATAGTTCAGGGTTTTTGGTTTTGTTTTTTTTAAAGATGATTTATACTAAAGTAATTGCAACAGTTTGAAAAACACAGTAGTAATGTCAGATGCTTCAAAAAAAAATTACAATATGTAGGACCATTGTGTTTGAACTTGATTGTAATTCTAAGTAGTTTAATTGAGTTCACTGACATGAAAAACCTATAGTGATCTGTAGTCCTTAAAAAAGGCCTTAACTGAGCAGGGATAGGTAAGAAAGCTGTCAACACAAACCCTAAAACTATGTGTCCAATCTAAACTCTCTCCAAATCAGAGGAAAAAAGTAGAATGTTTGAGAGAAAGAAAGAATAACCAACCCATTTGCATTTTCAAAAACCAGAGATGATAAATCCTAAGAAATAAATCCAAAGGACATTCTCATCCCTTTTGCAGAAAACATGTGTATCAGAGAGGTATTGTTTGAAATAAGAGAAGGACATTGGATTAGGCCTCGATTTCTTTTAGGCACAAATCAATTCGGGTATTTGAGAGGCATATGTTTTGAAAGAGCAAGAAATAAGAAGTTATTTGCAGTCACTCATTCCGCAAATGTTTATTACAGGCTGGCATGTTCCAGGCACTGTCCATATACCTGCTCTCTATTCAAGCTCTGCCTCTTACCAGCTGTGCAATCCTGGCTGAAGCTTTTTAACATTTCTATGCCTCAGTTTCCTTTCTGTGGCTACCAACCTCAAAGGTCTCTCTGAAGAAGAATTAATATGTCTGGAAGTACTTTGTAAACAATGAAAGTGCTAGTTGTCATTTGGCTGAATTGAATCCGTGAAATCTACTAATGTCTGTTGTGCCATAAATTATGTCAGAGGAAAGTGAGCCTTCTTGCTTGCAGCGGACACTTCATAATCCTATTAAATAAGGCTTAGAGTCTCATTAATCATCTCCCTGGAAATATAAATATATGAAGGAAAGAGAGACAGAAAGCTAGTATGACACGCATATCTTAATATTAGACTCACAATCACCATAATAACGAGAGCCATGTCTATTTTATTCACTAATCTGACCATCTCACTAATGTGACCATCAGGCCAAGGCACTCCTTTAAAGGGGGCACTTTTTTTCTGGAAAAATATTTTCCTTGTATATCTGCAAATCACAAAATGGACACCTACAGTGTCAAAAAAGGCTCTATTTTATAGACCATTTCACTTTCAATCTGACCTGTCACATCAACTGTCAAACAGATTAGGAACAAAACTTCTTTTAAAAACAAAATTAGGCTCCATGTAGTGGCAGTTGAAGAAAGGGGGAAGTTCTGATCTCTCCAGAGTTAGCTAACAGGGGCACGATGGCAGATAAGAAAACCCATCTTGTAGAAGATACTTGGGATCTGGCTTGCTGAGATCTGGAAGGAAGAGGTCCAGAAGCGGGGTTAGCTCCAGAATCAGCTGCCCAAGGGTCCAGAAGAAACCCACAGTAGCAAAAAAAAAAAAAAAAAAGCCTGAAACTTCCTCTCATGTTTCTAGCTTTTGCTGTGACATTGGGGAACTGAAGTACGCACAGCAGTACGTCATTGCTAAAACCGCTATAATTCATTGTTTGAGTTAACGATTTGAGTTAATATTTATAAAACACTTAGAACGAGTTCAGCACATAGTAAGAGCTATCGAAGTGTTTGTTAAATAAATAAGGTACTTTAAGGCACTTTCAGATTGGCTGGGTGACTCCTCAACCTAATGGCAAAAGTAGAGAATGAAAATGCACAACAGTCTAACTTTTTTTTTAAATTGATAAAGATTTAGAAACTGTAGTTTTCTGCATTTATTCCTGTATCTCAAGTGTACCCTATACCATCTCTTATGCAGAACAGAAATTCTACTCTTCGTTCAGAAATCACTGTGCAAAATTCAATAAAGAGTTTAAATCGCAAGCGACGAACTCTTTCTTTTTTCTTTCCAAATAACCACCACGAAAAATGACCAAATTTTAAAATCTCAAAGCACTTCTAGATGGTACACAGCAATGCGAGAATCGTGAGAATCAATAGTCAAATTCACTTGAAAAGAGAGGATTCAAATCACAGAGAACTTCAGGGGTAGCAACGCACGGAAGTATGAGACTACAGGCCAGGAGACAACAGGTTAGGGATTCCCGCGCCCTCCACTCCCGAGGCCTCCTCCATCCTGTCCTCGCAGGGGACCTGCATCCGCTTCCCACTTCAGGTGGGGTCTCCCTAATCTCCGGATGCCCGGCCCCTCCGCGCTCTGACGCTGTGCACGGGTTAATTAGCAATGTCCCTCCACTAACACTCAAAAAGCAGAATGTGAGTTCACCTCGAGGAAACAAAGCGCGCAAACTCTCGGAGTCGGGGGCTGGGTGGGAGAATTTTTCCCTCCTGATCAACTCGGAGGTTTCGGGCTCAGGGTGGGGGGAGCTGCCAGGGCACCCGGGAAAGGCACGTCTGCTCCGAGGAGAGGCTGCAGTCGAGGCCCGGGGACTCCTCGCCCCGCCCCGTCTCGCCTGCTCAGGAGCCTCCGCTTGCGGCCGGACGCGCGCGGACCATGCGACCGGCTCACCCGCGTTGGGTCCCGGCTGCCCCGCACCTACCCGGCTCTGCGGTGCTACCTCCCAACGCGGCTGGCGCGGAGCGCACTCGCGCTTCCTCCTTTCTGGCAGGGCCGCCGGGCGCCGGCGTTTCCTCCCTGACGCGTCACGGCGGCCGGCGGCTTCTTCCGCAGAATACGCGGGGCTGCCGGGCAGAGCCGAGTGGGCGGCCGACGGCGCGCCGGGAAGGCGCCCGCTCCAAGCCGAGGGTGCCAGGCCGGAGCGCGGGGTGGGTGGCCAGTTCTCAGGCCCGCCGCGCCCCCTCCGCGGATTCCAGCTCTGCTCCTCTTCTCGGAGGACACCCGCGGAAGGCCGGGTTTCCGCCCCGCGTGTGCGCCAAGTTCAGGGGACCCTGGTGGATACCGTCTAGAGGCTCAGACTGTAAGGGGTTTCCCGCTGCCTAGCTGATTGTGACCGCTGCCCTGGGGCCGAAGAAGAGCATGACGAGGCCCGGGAAGATGACCCTGGTGCGTGTGGGAAGCACGATTGCTGGACCCCCAGGAATGGCCTGGTGGGCCTGTGGCTTGGTGTGCACTGGGAACTCATAGAATCCAAATTATCAAATAATTTAGCAACGACTATGCTTCATTTAGCATTATTTGAAGTTTTCTACTTTATCAGCAACAAAGTTTTGGCTTTTGTGCTTATACAGAGTGGTCACAAATTGGCCAATCCTGTGCACAGAGAAATTTCCTTTTTCTATCTACTCTTTTTTTTTCTCATACCCATTAATCTCCAAGTCAGGTGAAGGCACATATTACAACTCCTTATTCAGTTGTTATTCTTAAACTATAGAAGTTGCATTTCAGACCCACTTGTCTCTTCTTTTTTTTTTTTTAATCAAGGTAAGGTAAAGAGGTACAAAAGGTGAATGAAGAACTGAGAATTACAGAATTCAATGGATGCAGAGTAAAGTCGTTAGGATTTTGAATTAGAGTGGGCTTTGGGGGGATTTTTGCCTCACAACACTACTGCAATTCAAGTTTTACCAGATATTATTTGAAGATACACTCAACTATTTAAAGATTCCCATGTGCATATGATGCTTCAGATTCTGAAGCCATGATTTATACTTCAGGTTATATAATTCTAGAGAATTTGCCACAGTTCTATGAACAAACTTCCAAAGGTAATCAGAAGAACTACAACTTATGTGTGGCTTCCTTAAATTCAGGGGACATTTCCTTACATTTTATTTTTTAAATTTTAATTATATTTTATTGATCGTGCTATTACAGTTTTCCCAATTTTCCCCGTTAGCACCCCCTCTGCCAAGCGCCCCCTACTCCTTCAGGCAACCCCCCACACCATTGTTCATGTTTTTGGATCATGCATATAAGTTCTTTGGCTACTTCACTTCCCATACTGTACTGTACATCCCCCCATGGCTATTCTGTGACTACCTATTTCTGCTTCTTAATCCCCTTACTCATTCCCCCACGAACACGTCCATCGGGCAACCATCAAGACACTCACTTTATCCATGATTCTGTCTCTGTTCTTGTTTGCTTAGATTTTTTTTTTTAGATTCAGTTGTTGATAGATTTTTATTTTTTGCCATTTTATTGTTTAGAGTTTTCATCTTCTTGTTCTTAAATGTCCCTTTAATGTTTCATATAATAGTGGTTTGGTGATAATGAATTCTTTTAGTTTTTTCTTGTCTGGGAAGCTCTTTAGCTGCCCTTTGATTATAAGTGATAGCTTTGCTGGGTAGAGCAATCTTGGCTATAGGTCCCTACTTTTCATGGTTTTGAATATTTGTTGCCAATCCCTTCTATCCTGAAAAGTTTCTTTTGAGAAATCAGCAGACAGTCTTATGAGAACTCCGCTGCAGATAACTAACTGCTTTTCTGTTGCTACTTTTAAGATTCTCTCTATCTCTAACTGTTGGCATTTTAATTATAATGTGACTTAGAGTGGACCTCTTTGCATCTGTCTGTTTGGGATTCTCTGTGCTTTCTGGACTTGCATGTCTACTTCCTTCACCAAATTAGGGAAGTTTTCTTTCATTATTTTTTCAAATAGATTTCCAATTTTTTTGCTTTTTCTCTTCTCCTTCTGGCACCCCTATGATGCAAATGTTGGACCTCTTGAAGTTGTCTTAGAGGCTGCTTATGCTATCCTCATTTTTTTGGATTCTTTTTTCTTCTTCTTGTTCTAATTGGTTGTTTTTGCTTCCTTATGTTCCAAATCTTTGATTTGATTCTCAGCTTCACCCACTCTACCGTTGTGTCTCTGTTGATTGTTCTTTATTTCAGTTAGTGTATTCTTCATTTCTGACTGGATCTTTTTTATGCTGTTGATGTCCTCACTAAGTTCCTTGAGTGTCCTTATAACCAGTGTTTGGAACTCTGCATCTGACAGATTGCTTATCTCCATTTTGTTTAGTTCTTTTTTAGGAGTTTTGATCTGTTCTTTTGTTTGGGCCATCTTGGTTTGTCTCCTCATTTTGGCAGCCTCCCTGTGTTTGTTTCTATGTATTAGGTAGAGATACTTTGACTCCATGTCTTGGTAATGTGGCCTAATGTAGTAGGTGTCCTGTAGGGTCCAGTGGCAAAGCCTACCTTATCACCCAAGCTGGATACTCAACGTATGCCCTTCATGTGGGCTGAGTACACCCTCCTCTTGTGGTTGAGACTTGGTTGCTGTTGGTAGATCAATGGAGGGATTTACCCAGGCCACTCAGCTGCAAGGATTGACCGTGATCACTGACCACCAACCTCCACCCTCTGTGGAGGATCAGCTGTGCAGGGGCAGTGTGGTGGTGCTTTGATGTGGCCTGTAGCTGTCTACTGGGTGCACTGGCCCTGGGGTTTCCCGGGTGGTGCAGGCCATGGTCAGTCCTGACCTGTGTTTTGCCCGGGGTAACCCTGCCTGAGCTTAAAGCAATCTGAGATGGCTGTTACTTGTGCTGGGCTTAGAGATTCCCAGATGAAGCCAAGCCATGAACCTAGGCCAGCAGCTGCTACTGGAGGTGCCTAGGGCTCAGTGAAACCAGCTGTTGCTTGTTTGAGAGGATTTAGGAAGTTGTGAAGCATGAGCTGAGACCAACCATTCATATAGAAAAGCAGCTTGGGTGGGCCTCTAAGTTGGGTGGGATGGATTCTCTGGGGATCCCCAATGTGTGTCAAACAGTGTTAGCCAGGTTGATGAAGCCTCAGATATGGCACCAGCTTGCCAGCTTTGTTGGGGGAGGGTTTAGAAAATGGACAATGGCCTCTGTTCGCCTTGATGTCAGACACTTCTGTTTCTCCCTGTATGACCCTGGTGCCTTTCAAGCTGCTCCCCTGGTGCTAGAACTCAGAAGGAGTGAGTCTAAGTAGGTGAATCTGTGTGTGGGCTCTTTTAGAGGACCTGCTTAGAGCTTCAGCAGTTTCTTCCACTGACTCAGTCTCCAGAGCTTTTGCAGCCAGAAGTTGTGGAGATTTACCTTCCTGGCACTGGGCTGATGGACCTGTTGTGGCTCTGGGAATCCTCACTCTCAAGATATTCCTCCCGAATTTTTATCCACCGCATGTGGGTGAGGGGCTAGGCCGTTCCGTGTCTGCTCCCCTCCTACCAGTCTGGATGGATGTGGTGTCTTTAAGTCCGTAGTTGTCAGACTTCCATTCAACTTGATTTCTGATGGTTCCAAGTGATGGTTGTTCTATATTTTAGTTGCAATTTTAATGTGGTTGTGCGAAAAGGTGAGCCATGTCGGCCTACGCCACCATCTTGACCAGGAGTCGTTCCTTATATTTTAAAATGATATTTAAAAATTTTGCCCCACGGGTAAAGGTTAGAATATTCATTTTTAATGTCAGTTACCACTGCATGGTCTTCTTTTTTAAAAAGAATATGAACCCAATACTTCTATACTTCAAAATATCATAATCCTACAGAACTGTATAAACAATGATGTTCAGTGGCATATGGAAATGGATGTAAATATAAATTACGGTAGATACAAATCAGCACATTGCCAGTGGTCCTTTCTACATTCTCATTGTAATCTATCTATACACAAAGCAAACCACACAGTAAGGCACAGAGAAACTAGAGAAGTTCCTACCTTGTAACAAAATCAACAAGTGATCAGTGTATCTCTTAATTAAAGCCATATTCACAGTGCTGAAAAATTCCTCAGCCAAAAGGAAGTTTTGTGTCAATAAACTCCCAAGTGAAATGACATCATTCCTGCTTTAGAGACAAATACCTGGTTATCACCACATTTAAACATTTTTTTCTTTTTATTTCTTTTTGAAAAACAGACAGCTGGGAACCATTACATTTCCAGAATAAATTTGTCCTCCTGCTATGAAGAACACACACACACACACACAGAGACCACTGCCACCACCACCTCCCACAAATATTTTCAGACAAGGTGGATGAGCCACATTTAACTGATAAGAGGATAGGTGTTATAATCTGAGAGCTGCAATTTAATCATTTGATTTCTCAGAATACTAGAGGATATAAACATATTTGCAAACTATTATAGGACTTTTTCACTTAAAATTCATTTTAAAGGCACACTGTAAGGCTCTTCACTTTGATTAATCATGTATAGATATAGATCATATCTCTTTTCCATTACATTTTCAGTTTCAGGTTTATACTGTAAAAGTTCTTGAATGTTCAGCTAAATGTCTAGTTGATGTCTATGCCTTCATAAGGTTTTTGTAAATAAAATTTTTAAATAAAGTTTTTTCTTAGGTAATGGGACCCAGTATTTTGTTTGGAAATATGATTCTGCTCATGCAGAGAGGGCAAGCATTTTGTATCTGTTTTATCTATAACAGAGATTACGAGCACAAGTTTTGGAACTGGACAGACTCAGCCTTAAGCTCTGGCTCCACCACTTTCTACTTTGGGAAAACCATTCACCTCTTTTAGCATTTGTTTTATCAGTAATATAAGGATGATAAGAGTACTTTTATCTCTTCAGTAAAACAGAGGTAATAATAGTGCTTATCTCATGAAATTGCTATGAGGATCAAATGAACTTAGTAGAATACATGGAACATAACATCAATTGACTGTGATTGTCATTATCTCTAACACAGATATACAAATGCCAATATATTGTATTTCATTTGTGCTAATATAAAGAATTGTCAAATTTTAGAGTTTTGGTTTTTTTGTAGAAGTCCTAAAAGTAACAGAAAAAATCATAAAAGGAAATACTAAGGTATAGGTACATGCAAATTTTTTAAAAATTGGACGAGCAATACTGTAAATCATTGACCCAAACATTTTTAAAAAACCTACCTAACCAGGTGATAGTGTTTTTTCCATATGGAGCCATCAAGACTTTTTATATCATAATCAAATCCTCTCTTATTTGTAGTGCCTTTATTATACCTTCGGAAGAGTTAACGGACATTACAAGAAATATCACTTCCTTAACGGAGAAAAATGGGTAAAACGGCAATCACAGGACCTTGAACAATCTACTCATAAGTCAGCTGGTAGTGGAGGTGAGGGCCAATGTTCATTAGAATATCTGTTTTATGGCAGATAAATCACCAAGACTAGAGAGTTGAGAGTAATGCTACCAACTACCTGATTACAAAATAAAGATTTTTTTTTATTCATATTATCTGCACTGCTTTTATAGCACCTTTTCCTCCATTCTACTATAGCCTCATCTACTTAAGTGGGTCTGACATGAAGAGTTGTTGCTATAATTTCCAGCTATGTTTATCCATTGATGTAACAATCGCAGCATCCCACCGCTTCAAAAATAAGAAAACTATTTTTATTGGGAAGATACGTTAAGGCATAGTCCTAGCCATAAATAGCCTCAGAAAATAATTAACAAGAAAAGTCTGCCTTAAAAATAGGTAAGAATGGGAGAATTAAAGTGACCAAATTTATTGACTTTTCCGAACAAAAATAACTTAATAAAACACAAAGCAACCCATGGTTAGTTAGAATAACTCAGATATTCACAGGAACTGAAATTGAGACCAGTTTATACCGCCTTGGCACAGAGCAGAATTAACTTACTTCCTTGATCTGGAGAATGGTTCAGACAATGCTCATTTTTTGTGCTTGGTGTGGGAGTGGCCCAGAGTTCAACATCTTGGGCCAAATTAGCCATGTTCAAAATCAAAGCTGAAATGCTTGAAGTTCAAGTGTGTTTTGTAATAAAGGGAAAACTATTTTAAAGCAATACTACACTAGGGTCAAATAAAAGGGTTTTCATATCATAGGCCTTTCTTACTTTCTATATTAGACTCATGAGAAAAACCAAGAGGAAGTGTTAAGAGATCATTAGACTACTAGCATCAGCTTTTGCTTTTTGATTTAAAAAAATTGCTGGAAATTAAGTTTTGCTAAGACCATTAATTATCTGAAGTAAAACTATTATCATGAGTATCAAGAACAAAATTAAAATCCTCCCCTGTTTCATTTTCTCTCTTTTTTTCTGCCTCTTTTTGAATACTCTATTACATACATAAACTATGCCTGTTAATAGGTGACAATAGCTTATTTACATAAGTCGTGTCAGCAGTTACTATATTCCTCAGAGAATCATATTAGGCCTCTGAGCTCAAACTTACAAGGTGGACTTTGAAGATAATAATTATTTTTGTTGCTTATCAGTAGGAAATAATAGCTTTTCTTAAATACTAGTCATTTGGTGACTCAGTTATTTACGGTCAATTATGTGCAATTAATGATTAAACCATTTCAAATGCAAAGGCTCTGGCTTAAAGAGGTTCATTGCTGTTATTTCCTCAACTAAACCTCTAAGGAATCTGTGTCTGGCTTAACCAGATGTGTCAAAGACTTAAATAGACTTCAAGGGGTTATAACTCTTTACATACCGGAAGACCTTTACATTCCCTAGGTTTTCTAGAATAAACAACCTCAGTTCTTTAAATTTTTCTCACACCTCTTTTTTTAATGTTTTACGACGTTCATACAGTTCTTTCCAAATCCTCCACATTTTTCTTTAGATGGGATGGCCACAAAAAAACATGGAACTCTATAAAGGATCAAATTAGGATAGTGAGAGCATTCTCTCACAGCCTTCTGTTCAAACTCCTATAATTGCAATTATTCTTACATTTAAAGTTGTGTCTTATCATTATTCAGTTTTAAAATCTAAACTCTAAATGCTTGTTTAGCCTACTTATGTTTCTTGAATTATATTTAAGCGGTTGTTTTGATTATCCTATTGCCTCTGTACCTATTTTATAGAAACTATATTTTTCATGGGTGACTTTGAATTTCATCATATTTGTTAAGACAAATGACATTCAAAGGGGGGATGTGCACATCCTAGGAATGCTCAAGACAATCTACTGCACTTCAGAAGGAAAAGATCCCAACATCTATTCGTTTTACCTAAAAAGAAAGAAACGAAGCTTTATTTAACATATTGACACTGGCACCCTCCTAGTTTCATCACGCAGTCAGTAATCCACATGCTCCAGGAGGCATCCTGAGAAGGTTGGGCTTGCCACTTGCTCTCCTTCATCCAACATCAGTGCATTGCAGTTTTATATAGTATAGGGGGTCATTGATGTGTTAATTTTGTAAAAACAAATCCTTTCAATAGAATCTATATAATACGTTATACTGAGATGGGGAATAAATCATGGGAACTCTTTACCTTCTATCAAACTATTTAAGATATTTAGGGTTAAAAGCATTGCTCCTGGATACACACTGCCTGATTCTGCAATCACCAGCCATGTAACCCTGGGCAAGTTATTTGTCATCTCTGTGGTTCAGTTTTCTCATCTGTAAAATGGGAGCATACCTGTATCTATTGTGCTGAGTTCTGAGGGCGAAGTGAGTTAATATATATAAATTACTATCAAAATAAGCACTATATAAGCACTAGTTGTTAAAACTTAAAAGAATACTTAAATATCAAGATAAATTATGCATTTCCTCTTACAAAAATTCAAGGGATCCAAATTTTCCTACATTTTCTGTGAGTAGAACTTTCCTTTGAAGGTAAAGCTTTAGCAATAATAAGAAAGAGTAATTCCATTCACCTTCCCCTTTAAGTGTACACATGTTTTGAAAGAAATGCTTTGGGTAGAATGTTTTGAAAAGGATGTTTGAAAATATTTCCATCAGTATGTAATGTTGTTGCAAAAAACTGTGTGCTATTAAAATTCTAGTGTATACACACTTAAAAATTTGGGAAACACAATTTTCTCTGTTTAAATATTCTTCAAATAATGAATTTCAATGTCTCTTAAATTAATCTGTTGAAAAAGTTAAAAATGCAGTGTCTTTAAATTAGCTTGCAAGAATTTTTGATAGCACAGAAAATGGAAATTTCCTAGTTAAATTTCAATAAAAACCTTTGCAGAATTGGCTGATGAGATTAAAAAAGAAAATAAGTACTTCTGTAGCTATAGCCAACAACAATGCATTTCTTCAATTTAAATGTAAATATCTTTTTGAAATATCTTTTCTAGCTATGACAGCTATTAAAATGTAGTGTAAAAATAAACTAAACTTAGAATGAAATCTTTGAATCACTATATCACAGTGTTAAAGCAAGATTTTAAAAAAGTAGCCCTGGCTGGTGTGGCTCAGTGGGTTGAGCACCTGTCTGTGAACCCAAAGGTCACCGGTTTGATTCCCGTTCAGGGCACCTGCCTGGGTTGAGGCCAGGTTCCTGGTTGGGGCTTGTGATAGACAACCAATCGATGTTTCTCTTGTACATTCATGTTCCTCTCTGTCTCTTTCTCCTTCCTTCCCTCTCTCTCTAAAAAATAAATAAAATCTTTTTAAAAAATGAAGTAATAAACTACCAAGTAAAACATCATGTGAAAGCAAAAGGACTCTTATACTATTAATTAAACACCATTAAGTTGGCTATTTCATATTTTCAAGCAGGACTTTCTATTTTACAATGCATATGATATTTAGCATAGGCAGTCACAAATATGTAATGTATGCATGGGCGTGCACGCTGAAACATTTTTAAGGATGGGGTGCATATTCAAAGCAAGATGTTAGTAAACTTTTACCATCTTCATTCCTTGGTTTGTTATCATCTACAATTTTAATGCAGTTTTGTCTCTTCCTTCTTTACTCAATAAATGTTTGTTGAATATCTAGTGTGTCCCGGGTATTGGGCTAGGCTCAAAGAGATAGAAATTAAAGATATACTCCCCACCCACAAACAGTAGTTTACATCATTTATGAAACATATAATAAGGAACTATTCCCACAACTAGAGTCCCCAGAATCACCTGCTTCTCAGTTCCTTCCCCTACCTCCACTCCCAGGCCTTTACACAGATAATGATCTGCTGTGGATTGGGATTTGAATTTCAAACTGGTCATTTGAACACCCACTTAGTTTTCATGTAGTTTAAATAAACCGTTTATTACTTGTTTTCTCTTCTAGATCTCTGCAAGATGCTTTTAATGCAATCATGTGGACATAAATATTTCTGATTCAAAGACATTTCCCCTTTAAAAGCACTGAGTTAAGAGGGAGGAAAGGTTCAAAGTACAAAGATGTACTGCATTTTTTTAGGAGACTTTATATCCATGCTAACACAGGAGAAAATGAGAAATGAGAAAAACACCTTAATTTTGTCCTTATGTTATGTGAATTTTTTTCACTATTGAATGTATTCCTCAGCACATTGTCTTTTAAACTATCTTACATCTGTACTGTATTTCTTTAAGCTTCTTACCATACTGTTTGAAAGTTATACAGGCATATTATTTGACTTCAACCACCTCTTTCAAATTTCATCTTGCTGCTTGTAATTTCAAGCAACAATGGGATAAATTATTTTTAATTACTACTTATTTGCAATGGAGGACAATCACATGAAAAATGGGTAGAGAAAAGTACTGCTGGAAACTAAGATCACAAAAATTAAAATTCCCTGCATGCCTAAAATAGAATCCTATATCATTTCCCTGAATAGCAAGAAAACATGGTGATTTAAAGTATTCAAGGCAAGAAATAGGATCACATGATTTCCTGGGGTCTCATCTACTTTTGAACTCTGCAAATGAGCAAAGTTAAAGCTCACATTATTTGGAGGAATTATGTCCATATTAAGTGAGATAGCCACACAGTAAGGACATAATACATGGTAAAATTTAAATTATGTATACATAATATCTACAAGCTATATATATGAGGTACATACTAATTATAATAGGCAGAATGATAGTCCCCCAAAGAAGTCCACATTGTAGTCCTCAGAACCTGTGACTATGTTACATTACATGGCAAAAAATTAAGGTTGTGTGGACAACATGGGTGAACCTTGAGGGCATTATGCTAAGTCAAATGTTAAAACAGACAAATACCATACGTGGAATCTAAAAAAAAAAAAATCAAAACAAAGTGATCTCACAGAAACGAAGAACAGATTACAGATTGTCATAGGGGTAGGGGCATGAAATGGGTGAAGGGTGTCAGGAGGTACAAATTTCCAGTTATAAAATAAATATGTCATGGGACTTAAAGTTCAGTATGGTCACTATAGTTAATAATACTGTATTATATATTTGAAACTTGCTAAGAGAGTAGAACTTAAAATTTTTCATCATAAGAAAAAAATTTATAATTATGTGTGGTGATGGATGTTAACTAGACTTAGTATGGTGATTATTTCATAACATATGCAAATATTAAATCATGTTGTACTCTTGAAATGAATATGTAATGTCTACTATACCTCAATTGTTAAAATTACTTTTAAAAAAAATTAATGTTGTATATGGAATTGAAGTTGCTAATCAGCTGACTTTAAGATAGGAAGAATAGCCTGGATCTTCCAGGTAGACCCAAGGTAATCACAAGGGTTCTGAAAAGTGGAAGAGGGAGACAATGGAACAGAGTCAGAGAAAGATGTGATTATGGAAGGAGGGTCAGGAAGATGCAATAGTGGTAGCTGTGAAGGGAGAGAGAGACAATGAGCCGAGGAATGTGGGCAGCCTTTAGATGCTGGAAAAGGCAAGAGAATGAACTTGCTCTAGAGCCTCCAAAAAAGTACAGCCCTGATGACACATTGAGTTTAGCTCAGGGACACCACGTCATACTTCTAACTTCATGGAGCTATAAGACAATCCATATGTGCTGGGGTAAGTTTCTAAGTTTGTGGTGATTTTAAGAGTAGCAGATAGAAAAAAAATTAGATATATAGATATATCAGGAGCCCTACAAAGGTTGCAGTGTATGAGCAAAGGTGGGCATGTGGAGAACTGTATGTTTTGCCACCAGTCCACTCCCAGTTTTGGAAACCATTCTAACTCATAAACTTTTAAATTTTTGTTTCTTTACTTAACTAGCTGCAAGAACTCGACTTACCTTACCATAAGATTACACTCCAAGCTAGGCGTGTTACTGGCTAACAGCTTATCCCATTAGGGTTCCTTGATGATGGTGGCTGACATTTATAGGAAATAAATTTTACTTAAGTACTAATTAGTTTCTTGTGATTTCTTATTTGTACCTAGACACCTGAGAGTATCATACAAATTAGTTATGAGTTGACAATGCCTGAGTCTAACCAGAGTGTCCCTGTTATCTCCCTGAGAGGTGAGGACAGAGGTTGTCAGTGGAGGCAGGACACACTCACTAAGTGCTTCCTGCCTCTTCTTGGCTCTATCAGAAGCATATTATTTACATTATTGCCTTTAATTTTCAAAACCATGCCATCATTGTTGCTATTTTACAGACAAAGAAATAGAAGCTCAAAGAGATAAAATAACCCTACCCAGGTCACACAGCAGGAAAGTGGCAAGCTAAGTCCACTTGATATGAAGCCTATGGTCTTTCTAGAGCACCACAGAGCTTCCAATGTCAATGGGTGGTGCTGGGTGAAAGGCATCAGAGATCAAGTGTAAAAGAGTTTACAAACTCAAATGCCTAAAGTGCCTGGGAGGCACCGTAGATCATGAGTGTCAGAAGAGGTGAAAGTGAGATGGCAAATGCAACTGACAATCAGTCTTCATGAGTGGCAAGAGGTGCATGCCCTCTCTAACGGGAATGGCTGACAGGTGTTATCAGCTGATTGTTGCTATGTTAAGATCACAGGCCTGATATTGCCAGATCTACAGAGTCTGGCAGAAGTAAGGTCTGCTTGAGTGTGGTTGGTAGGGTAATAATATGGGTATAATAATTTATAGCTTTAATTTGAACATTTCACCTAAAATGCCATATGGTGTGCTTGAGTGTGATATTGTTATGTTACCAAATTACATGCTTATGATGTAATAAAAGATTTTGTAATAAAAAAGGGGTGTTATTTGTGTGGGACCTTGTATTAATTTTTCAATAAAAACTAGCAGTATACATTTTAATGTGAAATGGCATAATTTCAAAATGCTAGGAACAAATTGAGATTTTCTTAAAACACTGCCCAGGTCAAATAAACCACATCTATCAGGTAACTGTGCCCCATGGGCTGCCAGTTTGAGATCCTAGGGATCAATACTGATTCAGGGAGAGGTCCATAGTCCTGCTAAAAGACAGGTTGTGGAGGGATTAGACTGGATTTTGATTGAGCTCCTTGAGTGCAGAGGTGCCCTAATTTTGAACAAGGGTTGCTTATTCTAGGGCATTGAAGCACATCAGAGAAGGAAGTATGACTCAACTTTTTCACAAAATCTTCTTAAAGAGACCTGTCTAACCAATAATTAAAGCAGTTCTAAACATATTAACCCACCCACCCCTCAATCCGTAACACAGCATGATACAGTGAGCCAGTGGATGCTGTAGTCAGGCTGTTCATGTTTCTCTTTGAATATGGGTCTCTGACATTTATGAGTTGCATGATTGAAAATAAGTTACTAACATCTTTGCGTCTTTCTTCCTCATCTGTAAAATAGGGTTTTTAAAAAATAGTGTTTATCTCATGGGTTAAATGAGTTTATATTCATAAATCTTAGAACAATACCTGGCATGTGTTTGTCAAATAAAATGAATAATGTGTACATGGATCTCTTATGTGAATGGTGGTCTCACAGGCCCGCACACAGTTCTGATTAGGTCTCCCTGTTGAGGCAAATGTTCAGGTCTAATATTTGATTTTTTTTCTTACTTACAAGCCAACAAGTTAGCCTGTTACTTTTCCACAGGTGCTAGAAGAAGAAAAGGGACATCTGAGTGAGAGAACAAAGAACTTTTTTACTCAACACAACATAAAAAGCACGCTCAACAGAATGTTTGCATCAATCCCTCTCGCCCCCACGTTCCATGGGAATGATGCGAAGGGGCCCGAATAGATGACACCCATGCAGTGGGAAAACAGTGAGCTTGGGGGAACCCACTGCTTTTATAGCAGGTGGTTCTAGCTAAGACTGCTCTGTCCCAGAGGGAGATGCTACTTCATCCCTCAGGACTGCTTGCTGCAAACACAACCATGAAAAATAGCTTAGTTAAAGAGTAGTGTTGTAGAAAGCCTCTAATGTGACCCATATGGTTCTTGCCTTCTGGTATTCACTCCTTTGTGTAATTGCCTCCAGTTGACTGTGGGCTGGACTTATGGACTCACTTCTGACTAACTGAATAAAGCACAGTGATGATATTTTGCTTCCAAGATGAGGTTATAAAGAGATTGTGGCTTCTGTCTTGGGCACCCTCTCCCTCACTCACTCTGAGGGAAGATAGCTGTTATATTGTGAGCTGTCTTACGAGAGAGAGCTGCTTGGCCGGGAAAGGAAGTCTTTGGCCAATAGCCAGCAGGGACCTGAGGCCTGCCCACAGGCACGTGAGTGAGCTCGGAAACAGAATCTCCCCCATTCAAGCTTAGAGATGACTGCGGCCGTGGGCCAACACCTTGACTGTAGCCGTCTCACAGACCCTGAGCCACGGGCACCCAGTTAAGCTGTGCCCAGGTTCCTAATCCACGGTAACTGTCAGAAAACAAATGTTTATTGTTTAAGCCTCTGTTTTGGAGTAATCTGTTATGCAATAGTAGATGGCACAAGTGGTCAGGGCCTTGCATTCTTGGCATACTGAGCATAACATGCAGGGGCATAAGAGACTCATAGATAAGTATCTCCCAACAATGAGGTAAAGCTACAACCTCTGTAGGTAGGCAATGCCATTTTCCTAGAATAGGGCTGACGTGTTTAGTGCCTAGGATGTAGAAAAGAGGCAAGCGATGAGATTGGAAACCAGAATTTAGAAAGAAGTTCTTAGCTGGAACTAGCCGTAACAACTTTTGGGGAAGTTTCTGAAGAATTTTGCTTGCTTGAGAACATAGTGCAGGTAGAAAAAAAAAGTGGTTTGTGCTTCATGTTTGCAGTGGGAAGCAACATAGAGAGCAATCCTTTTACAGTGTTAAATGTGGAAATGCCTATGCTGCATTTAGTGAACCACGTTATAAAGTTTATATTACTCCCTGTAGCTATTTGCCTTCTGTTCATCTGGAGCCCTTTGTAAACTTTTGTTTAAATATTTTCCCTGGTCTTATCTGTACTCCAGGGAATTGAGTCAAATGCTTGTTCCCCAACATTAAAAGGGAAGAAACGCCCCCTGGAGGTCAGAGTGGCAATGCAATGCTCAGACACAAAGGCAGGAAAGTAGAATAGGGAGAGGTGCCAAAGGTCTTTATAAATGCTAAAAATAATATAAAATTAAACTAAATTAAAAATCTCTTAAAGCTGTTAAGAAATTGGCATGAAAAATTTGTAACTGTGTTGTGATGGATGTTAAGCAGGCATTGTGGTGGTCATGTCACAACATATACAAATATTGAGTCATTATGTTGTACATCTGAGATTTAATGTTATATGTCAATTACATATCAATTTTTAAAAAGTCATTCATTCTAATAACTAAAAAATAAATAGAAAATAAAGAAATTGGTGTGGAAGATTTTTTTCCTTAATGCAATAAAGAGCTTTTCTCTTTTTCTTAATTTTTCCAGAGAAAATCAACTTTATATATAATGAAAGGCAGGACAGACAGTACTGTTGTTCAGAACATGGGCTTTGGAGTAAACCAGGGTTTCCTTTTGTTAATTGTGTACCGTTGGACAAGTTGATAAATCTGTCTAACCCTATTTCTGTAAAACAAGGATAGAGTGAGACTTCTGGCCAAGATGGAGGTGTAGGTAGATACACTTTGTCTCCTCACACAACCAAAGAAGGACAACAACAAATTTAAAAACACAAAATAACCAGAACTGCTAGAAAATCAAACTGTATGGATGTCTGACAATCAAGGAGTTGGAGAGGACACATTCATTCAGACCGGTATGAGGGGTGGAGATGGGCAGCCAGGGTGGAGAGGATGCAGCAAGGCGGTGGCTGGCAGACCGGGCGGTCC